>JAWQFJ010001201.1:65000-70000 GCA_034096865.1 Theodoxus fluviatilis
CTTATTAAGCTCACACTATGACCCTCAAACTCCGACCCAGATACAACTCTTTATCATCTCCCTTTTTCCTGGCCTTTTTTCCCGCCTCTCCCTCCACCCTTCTCCCCACCCCTTTTCCTTTTTTATACGAACAGCCACCCCTTTATTTTGTCTATCCTTTGGGCCTACTTCGACTCGCCCGGCACTCTACACCCACCCCTTTCTCTCGTAGCTCCTTCCGCAACACCCATTGAGTGTAATCCATATGAGTCGCAGAATGGAGAAGGATGACTCCCCATCTACCAGCCCACACCTCCACCACCAGCCTCCATCCCCACCACCAGCCCCCACCCCCACCACCAGCCCCCACCCCCATCCACCAGCCCCCACCCCCACCCACCAGCCCCCACCCCCACCCACCAGCCCCTGCGCCCACATACTAACCCCAACCCTCACCCATCTATCAAGACAAATAATCTATCAAGACACACCGTATTATTTTCAGCGCGCTATGCTCTACTTCCCTCAGTGCCTCATTTTTTGTTGAAGTCTTCGCCAAATACAGCGTCCTCGTATGTGCAACTGCTGCGAACCCATTTATCATGCTATTTTTTCAGTAGAAAGTGATTGAACTACCTTCCTTCAAACAGACAGGCTGGCCAGGGAAAATATTTTTGACAAACTTATTTCTGTTTGCGGACACTCCCTCGATTTGCTTGAAGGAAGTGAATGCCGAATGTTTACCAAACGACAGCAATACACCAGCGTTTTTACTGCGTTCTAAACATGGGACTCCAGGCTTCTATGTGTAGTGATGTCAGCAGCTGAGAGGACATCGCGGTAATGGCGGCTTCCCACGGAAATACGTTTCCTGAAACCGTCGTTTTTGACTCGCTTCGCGAGCTGTCGTGACATTCATGGAGGACACTTGAAACGCATTGAACGAGGCACAGCTGCTTCATCTGCGCTGCATCGAACCCATACAATCTGTTGCTGTGGAGTTGGGTGCCTGAGTGCAATGTCGATAAGGCCACCAAAAAATGAGTCTTGGTTACGGTAACATGGCTCCCAAAAGTAAAATCAGTAGGTAGGCCTGACTTTGTCAAATTAAGATTTTTCATTTTAAGGAAGCCAGACTGAGATTACGCATATGTGACCAGCCACGACAAAACCAGTGCTAAGTCGATTTTTGGACAAAATAGGGTTTTAATATTTTTGAATTTTGCATTCATTTCTGTTTGTTTTGATATAAGAATGAACAGTGTGAGTTAATTAGAATAGGAGTTACAGGCATTTCAAGTTGGGTACTGAAGCAGCGGTCATTTTGAAAAGAACGGACTCCGAAGATTTACCCTCTTCAGACATTAAACACCTTAGCAACGGTATTTCAAAGTCCGATTCCAAAAATAGCTGACCTTATTTTTCGTCGTCATCCACAGAGCGGGAACGCCGAGAGAGCGGCCTTTCTATCGGTATATAACATGAAGGGGTTCTGCAAGGGTTTAGGTGTGTTTATTGCGGCTAAAATGAGGCAATTAACGCTAATTACAGGGACCTTTTGAAACAATACATAACACAAAAGTCTTTATTTTACCATCAAAATATAATTCTTTAACATGTTTCCTTTACTGGCATGATAGTTTGAACCATGTAGAATCTATTTTTAACAAAAAGTGAAAATCACTGAGATTGACCCTCCCTGCCTTTTTTCAGTCGTAGCGCAAAATAGTGCCGCGCGACTTAGCACTGGTTTTGTCGTGGCTGGTCACATATGTGTGTGTATGTGTGTGTTTTAAGAACTGTAATTGATAATGTCATCTTTTGTTGAAAACGCTTAAAAAACGTGAATGATTCTCAAAAGGAAGACGGGACAGTAGAGTCAGTTCAGTTCAGTTCAGTTCAGTCTCTTAACCCTGAGATGGGTTGTTGAGGCTACCCTGATGACTTTTGGACAATCTTCCTCCATCAATCTCTATCCTCTGTGGCTCTCTGTGAGTCAGCAAAGGTCAAGCCTGTCCACTCTTTGATGTTGTCTTCCCACCTCTTTCTCTGCCTGCCTCTCCTTCTCCCACCTGGTACGGTACCTTGCAGGATGGTCTTGGCCAGCCCACTGCCTCTTAACACGTGTCCGTACCACTTCAGCTTTCTGCTTTTCACGATTGAGAGCAGGTCTTCGTACTGTCCAATTGCTCTCCTGATCCTGTTGCTGACTTTCTCATTCGTGACATGGTCTTTATATGAGATGTTCAGAATCTTGCGGTAGCATCTCATTTCCAGGGCTTGTATCCGTCTCTGTAGTTCAGATGTGAGTGTCCAGGACTCGCATGCATACAAGAATACAGAGATGGCCAGCGTGCGCATGAGCCTGATCTTCGACGCGAGAATGATATTTCTGTCAGTAGAGTACAATGTTATTTCCATTTGATTTGTTTTCTTTTTCCACGATTGTAAATACAAGTATAGGATCAGCAGGGGAAAAAAGGTCGGTCGGGTTACCTTAACCTCAAGTATGTTTCCTTTCTGTTTTGGCCTAAGCTGTGTAAGGGCCGACTCGACACGCCAATAAACATCCTGCTTGCTATAGATCCACCAGGAAAGAGCACCTTGGTCTCTGAAGTCGATCGAAGACGTCACAAACATTGTCTCTAAAAACAAAAGGTGAGTTTGTTAATGCAGACAGTCTTTGCATGTTGATGCAACTTGACTGAAAAGCACTGAAACTGACACCAAAACATTGAAATGAGTAAGTTTGTGTACCGGGTCGGGCGTTTTGCAGAGATATGGTTATCAAAGTACAAGGAAATTGATGAAAGTTAGTAAATGAGCGCTACTGGGCACATACATGTTGCCAGTCCGCAAGACGTATCCGCGGGTGTAACCATGCATGTATCCGCGGGTGTAACCATGCATGTATCCGCGGGTGTAACCATGCATGTATGCCAGTCCGCAAGACGTATCCGCGGGTGTAACCATGCATGTATCCGCGGGTGTAACCATGCATGTATCCGCGGGTGTAACCATGCATGTATCCGCGGGTGTAACCATGCATGTATCCGCGGGTGTAACCATGCATGTATCCGCGGGTGTAACCATGCATGTATCCGCGGGTGTAACCATGCATGTATCCGCGGGTGTAACCATGCATGTATCCGCGGGTGTAACCATGCATGTATCCGCGGGTGTAACCATGCATGTATCCGCGGGTGTAACCATGCATGTATCCGCGGGTGTAACCATGCATGTATCCGCGGGTGTAACCATGCATGTATCCGCGGGTGTAACCATGCATGTATCCGCGGGTGTAACCATGCATGTATCCGCGGGTGTAACCATGCATGTATCCGCGGGTGTAACCATGCATGTATCCGCGGGTGTAACCATGCATGTATCCGCGGGTGTAACCATGCATGTATCCGCGGGTGTAACCATGCATGTATCCGCGGGTGTAACCATGCATGTATCCGCGGGTGTAACCATGCATGTATCCGCGGGTGTAACCATGCATGTATCCGCGGGTGTAACCATGCATGTATCCGCGGGTGTAACCATGCATGTATCCGCGGGTGTAACCATGCATGTATCCGCGGGTGTAACCATGCATGTATCCGCGGGTGTAACCATGCATGTATCCGCGGGTGTAACCGTGCATGTATCCGCGGGTGTAACCGTGCATGTATCCGCGGGTGTAACCATGCATGTATCCGCGGGTGTAACCATGCATGTATCCGCGGGTGTAACCATGCATGTATCCGCGGGTGTAACCATGCATGTATCCGCGGGTGTAACCATGCATGTATCCGCGGGTGTAACCATGCATGTATCCGCGAACTGACGGATATGTGACCGATCAACACTACACGGGTCATCAAGTGCACTTGTCATTATCTCCGCCAGAGGTCATGTTTTCCTGTCGGTTGGTTGGTGACTTATTCTTTGTGCAAAATAACTCTCAAAGTTCAAAATGGTTTTCGAATAAATTCGATGGAATATAAGTGTTTTATCCAAGGAATAATTCACTAACTTTTGGAGATTATCTTTATTTCGTTTTGGAATTGTAACCATAAAGAGAAATTCTGGCTTCCTTGAAGGAGGGTTGCTCCCCACCTTGCGAGATGCAGCCCTGTAACATCAGTTGGGGTCAATCAGGTACATTTTCTCTCTTGGATTCTTTCTGTCTCTGCTACCCCTCTAGAATCGTTCTATTGCCGCCATGCTATTCAGATCAGCATATGATAATGAAAAAAATGACTTGTATCAGCCGATTTCCCTTAAAAACAAAAATATTACAACTAAGCTATTTCCTCGGTGCGATGGTTTTTTCGCATCGCAGGACCTCATGCAGATTATGGGTTTCAAAGAGAACTATAAAATGAGTAGGAATGACTGTCGGGAACTCTAGACTTCCGTCTGAGGCTTTGTTTAGCAAACGTACCTTTATGTATTTTGATTTTTTGTTGAATTTCCTGTGGGTCTTGATTTCAACTCTCTCTCTCTCTCTCTCTCTCTCTCTCTCTCTCTCTCTCTCTCTCTCTCTCTCTCTCTCTTTGTCTCTCTCTCTTTCTCTCTCTCTCTCTCTCTCTCTCTCTCTCTCTCTCTTTGTCTCTCTCTCTCTTTGTCTCTCTCTCTCTCTCTTTGTTTCTCTCTCTTTGTCTCTCTCTCTCTCTGTTTTTCTGTCTGTCTGTCTGCCTGCCTGCCTGCCTGCCTGCTTGCCTGTCTGTCTGTCTGTCTATCTGCCTGTATGTCTGTCTGTCTGTCTGTCTGTCTCTCAGTCTCAATATGTCTGTCTTTCTGTCTGTCTGTCTGTCTGTCCGTCCGTCCGTCCGCCCTTACGTCTGTCTGTCTGTCTGTCTGTCTGTCTGTCTGTGTTTCTATCTATCCGTGTGTCTGTCTGTCTGTCTGTCTGTCTGTCTCTCTCTCTATCTGTCTGTCTGTATATCTGCCTATCTGTCTCTCTCTTTCTCTGTCTCTCTCTGTATGTATGTCTCTGCCTCTCTCTGTGTGTCTTTCACTTTGTCTCTCTC
>JAWQFJ010001201.1:92500-117500 GCA_034096865.1 Theodoxus fluviatilis
AAAGCCACGTACAAAAAAGAACAAAGTATTTTTGACTAAAAAATCACACCTACTTCATGAGAAACGGACAAGGATTCGATATTTTTGTTATTCTTGATCTTGTGTAGGGGATTAAATTCGATATTTAATGCGAATTATTCAGCGTGTTTGCATCGCGCGCAGAAAACAGTGGTCAACGTCAAATCGCTTTTCCTGCTCAGTTACTTTACAAACAACTCTGAAAGTTGCAGGATCGGTAAAGGAATGAATGCTCATTTCAACAGTGGGAAGAACATGTATTTCCATCCATCTCACCGAAATATATCAAGGTAAGAAAACAGCAGTTCAACTTGTTTTTATGAAGTAAGGAATTGTATGAAACTTATTTACCTCGTACACTCAGATTTATATTCTCTGTTCATTGCTGATCATGCTGCTGTGAGTAGTTATCTTTAACGTCGAACTAAGAGACGGGATGGCGTGAGTGTGCTACCCTTTACCGAGTCCGTCAACAGTTTATCATCATTTGAGCGTGGAATGAAACCACAAATTCCACTTTGACTGACAAAGAAAGGAAACCTATCCCCCTTCTTCTTCTTCTTGGTACTGTGGATACCCCGATGACACGAGGAAATTGTTCCACAATTTTTTGGTAGCCCTGAAGAGGGCCGTTTGGTAGCCCTGAAGAGGGCCATTTGGGGAGGAGTAGGGAAGGCGGGTGCTTAGTACTCCTGCGAGGTACCCGGTTTTACTCCTGGGCGGGGAGAAGCAATGCGAGTTAAGCATCTTGCTCAAGGATGCAACTCTGGGGACCGCGCAGCTTCGAACGCCGTACCCACTGGCCGCAAGCGACTGTACGTCCAGCGCGCTAACCACTCGGCCACAAAGCCGCACATTCAAATTTGACATCTTCGTTCAATTCTTAACATGCTGATATCAATACATTTTTTTTAAACTGAGCGTAGAGACGGGATGGCATGTTTAAAGTTTACTACCCTTCAACTTCTCTACTTCGCTGAGTGGTTATTTGTCTTTTCTACTTGAAGCAGACGGACAGCGTATTTACCTTCCACCTGCAATCTCTACTGGTCGTCTCCTGGACTGGCGCGCATGGAGGTAAGAACTGTTATTGACGTTTCTCTATGACACAGTAAAGTGTACCGAGCTGATTCACCTGTTTTGACAGATTTAGAATCGATCAAGCTCTCAACTTGCTGATGTCAATTGTTTTTCATCTACAGAGACAGGAGGAAGCACCAAACGGGGAAGAGGAGAAAAAGAGAGAGGAATTGTACGTCATCCTGGCTGTCCGCTCAATGTAGATGAAAAACAATTGACATCAGCAAGTTGAGAGCTTGATCGATTCTAAATCTGTCGAAACAGGTGAATCAGCTCGATACACTTTACTGTGTCATAGAGAAACGTCAATAACAGTTCTTACCTCCATGCGCGCCAGTCCAGGAGACGACCAGTAGAGATTACAGGTGGAAGGTAAATACGCTGTCCGTCTGCTTCAAGTAGAAAAGACAAGGAACCACTCAGCAAAGTAGAGAAGTTGAAGGGTAGTAAACTGTAATCATGCCATCCCGTCTCTAAGCTCAGTTTTTTTAAAAATGTATTGATATCAGCATGTTAAGAATTGAACAAAGATGTCAAATTTGAATGTGCGGCTCTGTGGCCGAGTGGTTAGCGCGCTGGACGTACAGTCGCTTGCGGCCAGTGGGTATGGCGTTCGAAGCTGCGCGGTCCCCAGAGTTGCATCCTTGAGCAAGATGCTTAACTCGCATTGCTTCTCCCCGCCCAGGAGTAAAACCGGGTACCTCGCAGGAGTACTAAGCACGCGCCTTCCCTACTCCTCCCCAAACGGCCCTCTTCAGGGCTACCAAACGGCCCTCTTCAGGGCTACCAAACGGCCCTCTTCAGGGCTACAAAAAAATTGTGGAACAATTTCCTCGTGTCATCGGGGTATCCACAGTACCATGAAGAAGAAGAAGGGGGATAGGTTTCCTTTCTTTGTCAGTCAAAGTGGAATTTGTGGTTTCATTCCACGCTCAAATGATGATAAACTGTTGACGGACTCGGTAAAGGGTAGCACACTCACGCCATCTCGTCTCTTCGTTCGACGTTAAAGATAACTACTCACAGCAGCATGATCAGCAATGAACAGAGAATATAAATCTGAGTGTACGAGGTAAATAAGTTTCATACAATTCCTTACTTCATAAAAACAAGTTGAACTGCTGTTTTCTTACCTTGATATATTTCGGTGAGATGGATGGAAATACATGTTCTTCCCACTGTTGAAATGAACATTCATTCCTCTGCCGATCCTGCAACTTTCAGCGTTGTTTGTAAAGTAACTGAGCGGGAAAAGCGATTTGACGTTGACCACTGTTTTCAAAAGTTGGCGCGAAAATGGTGCCATTCTGCGCGCGATGCAAACACGCTGAATAATTCGCATTAAATAGCGAATTTAATCCCCTACACAAGATAAAGAATAACAAACATATCGAATCCTTGTCCGTTTCTCATGAAGTAGGTGTGATTTTTTAGTCAAAAATACTTTGTTCTTTTTAGTACGTGGCTTTGATAGGAATGAACCCATCGTTTGTTCATTTTGTCTTCTCTGTTGGACGGCCAATTGGACATGCTACTACTACAAGTATCACCACCACAACTACCACCGCCACCATTTTCACCGACACTACCACAAGCACCACCACCACCACAACCACCACCGCCAGCATTTCCACCGACACTACCACAAGCACCACCACCACCATCACCACCACCACCACAACTACCACCGCCAGCATTTCCACTGACACTACCACAAGCACCACCACCACCACCACCACCACCACCACCACCACAACTACCACCGCCACCACCCCCACAACTACCACCGCCACTATTTTCACCGACATTACCACAAGCACCACCACCACCACTACCACCACAACTACCACCGCCACCATTTCCACCGACATAATCTCGCAAACACTGCCACTACCAGCACTATTACCACCCAACACACACCACAAATTTCACTATCAGTCTACCACAAACACTACGAACGCCACTACCACCAATCTTCCACAGCAACCACCATTATTTCCATCACCACTCCATCACAAGCACCACTACCACCACCATCGCCGTCATCTCCGCACTGATCAGCTGACCTTCATTCCCAGGCACTTCATGTAGGGGGTCACTCTCTGACTGGGGTGTCGGGCAAGGGGGTAACACGTGGTACGGGGGTCTGCAAAAAGGAAGTAGAGGATCAAAGATTAAAGAGAGTGACCCATATTTTAACTTGTAGTGGACGATGTCACAGTTTGAGAAGTCCACGACTTCCTCAGACTGGCCACACTGGATTCGTCCGAGGGGATGAGTGTGGAACAGACAGCAAATATTGGGTGGGGGTGGGGTGGGGTGGGGGTGGGGTGGGGGTGGGGTGAGGGGTGGGGTGGGGTGAGGGGTGGGGGATACAAATGGTGCAAGGAGGCGCTATTTGCCGAATTTTGTCCAAAACCTTGCATTAGCAGCAGTCGACAAGGCGATGCGGCCTCATTTCGACCATAATCGCCCTCAGTCAGATGCCATGGCCTGCCAGCTCATGTGGCGCGCACACATCTCCTCGGACGAGTCCACTAGTGTGGCCCACATCCCTCTCCTCCGATGTCCACTAGTGGGGCCAACCTGCGCAAGTCATTCCGAAGTACTGTTCTCAGTAGCTACTGGTAATACTTAATGCATCTGCAGAAAATCGTACCGACAGAAGAAATAACTGAGGAGCAGAAGTTGATATTCCTGTTTGATTGGAAGGCTAAGGTAGAACTGTTGCTATGAGGTTGGCTAAAGGCAGTGGCACGCAGTGCAACATGGACAGTTTTTGCATTGTGAAATTCCCATTTCTTCGTGTGCGAGCAAATATTTCAGGGACCGTTTTAGTCCCCAGAAAGTATTTCACGACTTCGGACAGGTTCTATCGTCCAAGTATTTCAAGTGAAATAGCTGCCCCTCAACAAATAGGAACACTCTTTGCCTTCTACCGTCACTCTCTCACAGAAGTCAATAATATCTGCCATTTGTTTTTGGTTTGCATGGAGAATGCTTATTTGTAGAATTACTTACACATACAAAGAAACATATAACCAAATAGCAGTATTGATTTATAAAAAAATCTTATGTAAAATGCATCGCTGGTTTATTTAAATCGCTACATTTTTCAAATCGAGATGCACGTCTAAGTTGGCGGTGCGATTGGAAGCTCGGGCCACTGACAGAGATACATGATACTACTACATGGCTCACTGTGTAGCTGAGAGTGGAGGCTCGGGACACTGACAGAGATACATGATACTACTACATGGTTCACTGTGTAGTTGAGAGTGGAAGCTCGGGCCACTGACAGAGATACATGATACTACTACATGGTTCACTGTGTAGCTGAGAGTGGAAGCTCGGGCCACTGACAGAGATACATGATACTACTACATGGTTCACTGTGTAGTTGAGAGAGGAAGCTCGGGCCACTGACAGAGATACATGATACTACTACATGGTTCACTGTGTAGCTGAGAGTGGAAGCTCGGGCCACTGACAGAGATACATGATACTACTACATGGCTCACTGTGTAGCTGAGAGTGGAAGCTCGGGCCATTGACAGAGATACATGATACTACTGCATGGCTCACTGTGTATGTCGCGAGCAGGTTGGGTATTGAAGGTTAATTTTATCGTTCATGTACTTGTGTGTGCGCGATTCTTGTCCTTGTCGGGTTTTTGGTTCTCTCTTTTTGGAGTGATCGGGAAATTGTGACGTCATCAGCTTCGAGTCGACGTCACTGGGTTCAGTCGGTTTTGAGAAGGGATTTGGCAGGACCGTTTGAGCGGTACGTGCCAACGAACCTAGAGTGGCTCGACTTCTGTCGGCCCAGAGCGTGGCTTGGCCTCTGTCAGCCCGGGGAAAAGATTTGGCGACTTTATTGTCGTTGTCGGCAGCCGATCAGAATCAGCACCAGGGGAGGAACCGAGTTTCGTCCATGCCTGGGTGTTTTTATTCCGTTTACATGGTCCACGTCCTGCGTCATCCAAGGTCCTTGATGCTTCCCCTTGAGGTCGACATCGGCCAGAGTCTTCACTGTTAAACATCGCCGTCGTCATCGTCCAGGGGCCGGCCGCTCCTCATCGCTGTCATCATCATCCAACGTTCCCCGTTCTGCGGCTTGTCGCCGAGGGAGGCCATGAGACAGTGGGGGGTCGGCTGCAGTGGTTTGGTACTGACGTGAGAGACAGTGTTGGACAGTCAAGGTGTTGTGTGTGGACGGGCAAGTGACGGCGTTGGACAGTCGGGGGGAAAGTTGCCACGGTGTGAGAGAGTCCGCTGGTTGAGCAACCGTTTTTGTTGTTGTGGGGTTTGGGGGACTGTGGGGTGTTGTTGTGGCTCAGTCCGTGGCCAACCGTTGGGTTTTTGTGTGATTTGTGGGGAATGTATTTTCACATGTGTTTGGGTTAGGATGTGCGGGTAGTATTGTTTCATCTCTTCAGTGTTAGATTGCATAAGTGTGAGTCATCAATCATTTATGATCATTGCCATCCATCATTTTCACCTCCTTTCATTCATTTTGCGGATTTGTTGAAGTATAATTAAATTCTTATTGGTTTAAAAGCAGATTTGAGTTCCTGACTTCCTCTGCATGAGAGGGTAAGGTCCCACCCAGCGGGTGTGGGCGCGACAGTGTAGCTGAGAGTGGAAGCTCGGGCCACTGACAGAGATACATGATACTACTACATGGTTCACTGTGTAGCTGAGAGTGGAAGCTCGGGCCACTGACAGAGATACATGATACTACTACATGGCTCACTGTGTAGCTGAGAGTGGAAGCTCGGGCCACTGACAGAGATACATGATACTACTACATGGTTCACTGTGTAGCTGAGAGTGGAAGCTCGGGCCACTGACAGAGATACATGATACTACTACATGGCTCACTGTGTAGCTGAGAGTGGAAGCTCGGGCCACTGACAGAGATACATGATACTACTACATGGCTCACTGTGTAGCTGAGAGTGGAAGCTCGGGCCATTGACAGAGATACATGATACTACTACATGTTTTACTGTGTAGCTGAGAGTGGAAGCTCGGGCCATTGACAGAGATACATGATACTACTACATGGTTCACTGTGTAGCTGAGAGTGGAAGCTCGGGCCACTGACAGAGATACATGATACTACTACATGGTTCACGGTGTAGCTGAGAGTGGAAACTCGGGACACTGACAGAGATACATGATACTACTACATGGCTCACTGTGTAGCTGAGAGTGGAAGCTCGGGCCACTGACAGAGATACACGATACTACTACATGGTTCACTGTGTAGCTGAGAGTGGAAGCTCGGGCCATTGTCAGAGATACATGATACTACTACATGGTTCACTGTGTAGCTGAGAGGTTCGAGGAGTTTCACTGTGCGAACACTAAGATATAAAAAAGGATGAGAAAAATAGAAACAGCGTATTTATGTTGCACTGTGCGCGACGTCCTATAGGTGTTTGGCGACAAATGTTTAGTTGGGCAAGGGTTAGGTTCTGTGATTTCCTAATTGGTTTAAACGCATCGTCGAACTTTTGCAAAATTAATTTTGGATATCTTCATTTGGGTAAAGAAAAAAGAAAGAAAGGAAGAAAGAAAGAAAGAAAAAAAGAAAGAAAGAAAGAAAGACATCATCATCATCATCATCATCATCATCATCATCAATATCATCATCATCATCATCATCATCATCGTCGTCGTCGTCATCATCGTGATCATGAACATCATCACCCTCGTCGTCATCGTCGTCATCATCATCATCGTCGTCGTCGTCGTCGCGTCGTCGTCGTCGTCATCATCATCATCGCCGTCGTCGTCGTCGTTGTCGTCATCGTCGTCATCATCATCATCATCATCGTCGTCGTCATCATCATCATCAGCAGCAGCAGCAGCAGCAGCAGCATACAGTCTGTCTTAGACTGACAAATGATCCAAATAAAAATAACATCTAAGGTGAAAGTCTACTGGGTGAAATCACTTAGGGGATGGTTTGAGGTGCTATCTCCTTCCAGGCGAAGACGAAAGAGAAGGAGAAGCATGTCGGATCTTAATAATCTGACTTTGTCACGGTGCCCCCCGGTAGTCTCCAGGACATGTAGGGGTTGCCCCTGCTGAGCTATTGGATAAGCCCCTGCTGGGCTATTGGATGAGCCCCTGCTGAGCTATTGGATAAGCCCCTGCTGAGCTATTGGATAAGCAACTGCTGGGCTATTGGATGAGCCCCTGCTGAGCTATTAGATACGCCCCTGCTGAGCTATTGGATAAGCCCCTGCTGAGCTATTGGATAAGCCCCTGCTGAGCTATTGGATAAGCCCCTGCTGAGCTATTGGATAAGCCTCTGCTAAGCTATTGGATAAGCGCCTGCTGAACTATTGGATAAGCCCCTGCTGAGCTATTGGATAAGCCCCTGCTGAGCTATTGGATAAGTCCCTGCTGAGCTATTGGATAAGCCTCTGCTGAACTATTGGATAAGCCCCTGCTGGGCTATTGGATAAGCCCCTGCTGAGCTATTGGATAAGCCCCTGCTGAGCTATTGGATAAGCCTCTGCTAAGCTATTGGATAAGCCCCTGCTGAGCTATTGGATAAGCCCCTGCTGAGCTATTGGATAAGCAGGAGATAAACTACAAAAGGACAACAGTTTGATCGTTTTATAGTCTCATTCATAATTGTTTTAAGAATTAAAAGCTGATGTAATTTAGTAACATTTGCGATTAGCTAGATAATAAAAGACATATTTCTAGGTTTCATTTGTATATAGTTTGCTAGTGAGATCAGTCTGATTTAGCACAATATTGAACATGTATGATTTTCCGCTCATGAGATGTAATAAAAAGCATGTCAACAATTTACAGTTCCGTTGGTCACATCATGTTTCATTCAAAGAGGGAGAGAAGCTGACGACACATTAAACATAAATTATAATGTACTCGTGTATAAGCGTCCAAGTGAAAAGGAGGATAAAATCAAAGATTAAAATTTTTTACTTGGTTGTATTGTGATATGAATTATAACATATCCAGTGACCAAGGAAAGAAAGAATTAAACAAGCTAATATAGTATTTTAGAACTAATTTAATAGCTGTTATCATTTAACTACCTTATTTTAATGTAATTGTCCGCAGAAGTGTTTTTTCTGTCTGGCGTTATTACAGCTGTGCATCAATACATTGGTTTTTAACGTATTGGAAGGTATATAATTTTTAAAAGTTGCACAATAAAACCAAATCGCTAAACTTTCAAGTAAGCAGACACATCTTCGAATATTTATTAAAAATTGTTTTGGCCTATTTCGGTCGAATATTCGAAGCCGTATTTTAGAAACTAGCCTCCTTCTGACCTGCATGATCACAAAAGAGAGATACTGCATTCTGCAAGTCCGAACCTTACCTGCATGGGTTGTCCAGTCCTTGATAAATAACGAAGAGAACAATCTCAAGAAAATTGGCCACAAGCAAAAGCAGCAGGAGTGGTTTCTTCTTCAGGGGTGTGTACGTCTCCTTTGCTGGTTGCTTGGGAATTTTGTGTTCTGGAACAGAATGAATTCATTCTCGTATATATTCCCCCAAACAAGTACACGTGGACTCTAGCAAGCAGGTATTTCGCGCACAAGGATTTTGTCATTTTGTTCAACACCTCGATAAGAGAGTGTTACAAACGCCTCCTTTACAACTTCGTGTAGAGAAACTGAGTTCTCTTAGCTTGCACAGGGAAAGTAAAAATCCAAATTCGCTAGTCGTTTCGAAAAACCTTTACCCATGCGCTTGTCAATTCACATCGATACGATCAGTGCACAGCAATACAACCACCGTGCTTCAAACTCAGGGCTTGATCCGGTGAGGTACATAATCACTGTTGTCCTTGCTCTAACACTAGAACGCTCTCTCTCACTCTCGGAACTAAATCCCGACTTGTTCCTCTTCTTTTGTTCGCTTTCACATACTCTCCCTCCCCCCTCCCCCCTACTCTCTCTCTCTCTCTCTCTCTCTCTCTCTCTCTCTCTCTCTCTCTCTTTAAGCATCCATACGTGATTATATATTCAGATGATCTCACTGTTGTCGCCTGTACATATGACACGTATTTGCTTGAACTTGAAGACTCACTGAGCTGACAGTTGTCAAAGGCATTGTCGCGTGTCGCGACAAGGGGTGCGAGAACGAGTTAGGTTTAGTGTTGTCCACCGTCGCTTGGAATAGCTTGGTCGACCCTCTTACAGATGCAAGTATGCACTCTTAGGAACTAGGTCAGGTCCAAATTTCAAATTCTGAAATAGGTAACGCGTCACGCGATTTCTCAAAGAAATGCGTCACAAAAATATAACGTCATGCTAGTGTTGCGGGTAAGTGGTCTCTGACTTGCGGTCCGTCCCAGCTCGCACCAGGAAAGTAGAAGCAGGACTTCGGCGGGAGTTTTTCTATAGGAAGATCTTTATTCCATGGCTTGGCAATAACGTACAGCGAACTCATCAAGAACGAGATCCATCAAGAAAACCGTGGAACCAAGAATTATTCAAAAAGCACAGCAACCGGAAAAACAAATGACGTCAGGCACTTATGACGCCATCATACATTTGCACGTGTTGACGCCACACATTCTCTCATAGACGATCTACACCTACAAACACAAGCAATCCTACACGTTCTTTGCTACATGAACAAACCACCTCCACACTCTTCCACGTTCGTTCGCAAGCACGTCTACTTCACATTCTTCCGCAACACAGCTCCCTTCTTTCGAGACCAAGACGTCCTCGTCGGTCTTCCCACACCTCCAACTACATTACCCAACAGGAATGAATGTGAACAAGTTAGGTGGCTGTAACAATCGTTCATCAGTCATCTGCTGGTGTGCTCTTCCTGGTGGTCCACGTGGTGGGGAGAGAGAGAGATGAAACTGGTGGCAAGACCCGACATAGGGGTTTAGGCTTCCTTGCGGTAGCCGTTACCCCCCAGATCACAGGGCCATGGTCTCGTCACACCTCCGTGCGTCCGCACATGCACCTGGGCCGTTCCCTCGTCGCTCTCACCTTCCGAGGGCGACCCAGGGCTCCCTCTCTCTCCAGTCACTCCTTATCGATGTCCGCCTACCAGTCGGGCGGAGGTCCTCCACCCGTGGTCGGGCACGGCCCCGCCGTCGTCCTACCACTGTACGTTCCACACAAGTCGGCGGGAAATCCTCACAGGAAGCGGGTCGGCCGCACCACACGCCGCCCTCGTTTGGTGTACGCCTGCACATCCTCCTGGGTCGTCTCATCGTTGCTCTCACCTTCCGAGGACAACCCAGGGCTCCCTCCTCCCTCCAGCTGCTCTTCATCGATGTCGGGGGGGTCAGGCTGTCGGCGCGGACACCGCCACCAGTCGGGCGGAAGTTCCCCCTGGTATTCCCACAGTCTGGCCCGGTTTACCACCCGTGGTCGGGCCCGAGAGTGCTGTTGAATGCGGTACACTCCTCGATCCTTCCAACAATGCGCGCGGCTCACCACCCGTGGTCGAGCATGGTTCCTCCACCGTCCTTTCTGCAACTGGGTCAGCTTGGTGGAGTTTCTCCTCTCAGCCCGTGGGTTGAAGAAACCCGGCGTAGTGCCCTCAGGAGAGGTCTGGTGATCGGCCTTGTGGTCGTAGCCAGACCTCTTTCTGCCCACGCTCCGCTGCAGGTGTGCCCTTGCGGACACTTGCACCGCCTGCAGCATACCTTGGAGCGGCTCCACACACTGGGACACTTCTCGGTGGGTTTCCGCCCGCTGCCCTGTCCACGCCAAGTCCGTTGCCTGTCTCGGCGTCTCTCTTACCACTGCGTCCTGGAGGCTTGCAGTCTCTTCATCGACACGGGAGTCGCGGTCTCCCTTCGGCCCCTCGACGCTTGTCGCTGCTTCTTCCAGGGACGAGTCGAGGCGGCCGATCTCCCCGCGCATCTCGGTCTGCACCGTCCCAATCTCCTGGCGGAGTTCGGCGGTGCTGCTTGCGAGGGCAAGGAACCGCTCCATGAAAGCCTCAATTCCCTGTCGCCTTTGTTCTGCCTCCTCCCGTCGCTGCTGTTCTCTCTGTTCCTCTTTTTGTCGTTGCCGCTGTTCTTTCTGTCGCTTTTCTTCTGCTTTTTGCTGTTGTTGCAGCTCTTTCTCCTCCTGTCGCTGCCGCTCCTTCTCTTCTTCCTTCTTCTGCTGCTCTGCCTTCTCCTCCTGTCGCTGCCGCTCCTTCTCTTCTTCCTTCTTCTGCTGCTGTCTCTGTTCTTTGAGCAGAAGCTTTATCATTACCAACATGTCCTCCGCCGGTTGTTGTTTTGCCTCCTCGCGCGCGGCGGCCGATCTCGTTAATCTTTTCCCGCCCTCAGCGTCCATGCCTTTCTACTTTTTTTTTTATTTCCCGTCTCGGGAACCAATGTTGCGGGTAAGTGGTCTCTGACTTGCGGTCCGTCCCAGCTCGCGCCAGGAAAGTAGAAGCAGGACTTCGGCGGGAGTTTTTCTATAGGAAGATCTTTATTCCATGGCTTGGCAATAACGTACAGCAAACTCATCAAGAACGAGATCCATCAAGAAAACCGTGGAACCAAGAATTATTCAAAAAGCACAGCAACCGGAAAAACAAATGACGTCAGGCACTTATGACGCCATCATACATTTGCACGTGTTGACGCCACACATTCTCTCATAGACGATCTACACCTACAAACACAAGCAATCCTACACGTTCTTTGCTACATGAACAAACCACCTCCACACTCTTCCACATTCGTTCGCAAGCACGTCTACTTCACATTCTTCCGCAACACTAGTTTCACTAACGCCACTTGTATTCCGGCCTTTGGAAGGGCAAGTCGCTGTCGGAGCGCGGCTCTGGGATGCACGTATGCATCGCCAGTAGAGCCTCCACAGCATGGAGGACTTGTACCTTGGCTTTGGGGGAGCAAGTCACTCTGCTCGTAGCTCTGGCATTCCCCCCCCCCCCCCTAGGAATGGCCAGCAGTGCGAGCGGAGTTGAAGGTAGGAGCCGCGAGGCTCAATCTGGAATGACTGCATTTCTCATCTAGCCTGTTGAGGCATCTTTCATCTAGCATGTTGAGGCATCTTTCATCTAGCCTGTTGAGGCATCTTTCATCTAGCCTGTTGAGGCATTTTTTTTGCATGGCCTGTTGAGTGCCGAGTTTTCCCTTTGGGGAATGCGGAGAGGCTTTGGCAGAGCGTCCTGGCCTCGGGTCTCTTCTTGGATCGAGGAGCCCATGAACCATGCGACAGGAAGCGCCTGTCGTTCCCACGTGGCGACGCGGAGGAGCCGTCTTCCATGCAGCGGGAAGGAGCCCATCATCGCTAGGTGCCAGGAGGCGCTTGTCCTCTTCACGTGACGGGATGGAGCCGCCACCCCTGGGAGCCCGGAGGCGCCTACCTTTCCTCTTCAGGGTGGAACCCACCACCTTCAAGTGACGTGGAAGCGCCCGTCGTCCTTTCTGTGGCGGGGAGACGCCACGTCTCTCCTGTGCTGCCCTAGTACAGTGGGAGTGTGTGTGTGTGTGTGTGTGTGTGTGTGTGTGTGTGTGTGTTCGTGAGGAAGGCGAACACACCACAGCTTTCCTGGTAGTCCCGGAAGGACTCATGGATTGCTTGTTGTATTCTGGACGCTGGGAGAGAACGGACAGATCGGATCAAGACTGGGGTAAGGTTGAACCACCATCTTCGAACCTTTTTCTATCTTCTCTCCAGTTGAGTCCGCGTTGGAATCGTTCCGGCAGTAGCGTGTCGCCCTCTTAAGGGACTGATAAGTGACATTGTTTTGTCCTCGTCGTTGCGGCTATGGTGCCGGGACCCCTTAAGAGGGAGTGGTTATTATTGTTTGATTTGTACGTTTCCCGTCATTAGCCGCGAGAGGCGGTTATGCTTTGATAAGAGAAGAAATAGTGTTTCCTTTCGATGTTTCTTATTCACCATGTACCTCAGACGAGGGAGTGTTTTGCGTGTAATGGGTTTTCACTGTGTATGCTTTTTGGGTAGGGACAGAGTTTGGTGAACGTTTTCCAACTTTATGAAGCTGCATGTGGTTTTTGGGAGGATGATTTAGTGCTGTGCACCTGCGAGGATGCCTGTATGAGTGAATCATTACATGTTGTATGACAGGAAGGGGGTTGAGTGCCTCGGTATTCTCCAGAGTCTGAAAGGTGTAGTGTTTGGCTCGTATGGAGCCCATCTGAAGGTCTCTGGGGGGTGCGGGGTGTCCCAGCGCACCTGCTCAGAGTGAGTGCATGCGAACCTGACTGTGGGTGACTGTGTCTTCTCGTGTTGCATGTCAGAGGAGGAAGTCGGGCATCTTGCTATCGTCCAGTGGGGTCTGAAGGTGTCCGCATTGTCTGATGAGACCCGCCTGATATTCTCCCTGGGGGTGTGCGGGGTGACCCAGCATACCTGCTTAGAGTGAGTGTGTGCACCCGTGAGAGGGTGTCTGTATGTGATTGTATCATCACGTGTCGTGCGTTCAGGAGGGAGTGGGACACCTCGTTACCTGACGGGAGTCTGGGGGTGTCTTTCATAGCCTGTTGGGGCCCATCTCCTTTCCCCCTAAGGTGTGTGGCTGTCCTACACACCCACTTAGTGTGAGTGCGTGTGAACCCGTAGGGGTACGTGGGATTGTTAGGTTGTTATTTCGTCCACATGCTTGCGGGGAGACTGTGTCTGATGAGACCAGCCCCTCCCCCATTTGAAGCTCATGTCTAAGACGTGTGGTTGTTGTAGTGTGTTTTCCCTCATGTGTATGAACGAAGGTTGTTGTACTTGTAGTTTTTATTGTTGTCGAGGGGACTTGTGGATTGGGTGTTGATTGAACGTTTGCTTGTTTATTGTTAATAAATATTCTTGTGTAATTATTCTTTTGCCTCAGTGTCCACTTGTATTTCTTGTCTGTTTATCTGTCCGTGTCTGACAGGAGTGTGGCGATTAGGCTTTGGCCGAGACTTGTCGTGGAGGGGACATGTACGTCGTCAAGAGCGGCGACGCCAGGCGAAAAGGAAGCGGACCGCCCTTACCCCTTCCTGTATCCCCACTGGACACCATGGGCGAGGAGACGCTGCCGAACGACAACACCCCTGCTTCCCTAAGCTGAGGCGAGAAGGCGACCGTGGTCGTGGACGTAGTCGTAGTTACGGATCCCGTAGTGACGGGTGTCGAAGGATAAGACTCGACATCGGTCCCCAACGGCTCAAACAGGGACCTCTCCGCCATCTCCAACACCGGGGACAGCAGTGGCGAGGATATCCCAAGAGACGGCGGCGGACTCAGACCCCGAGAACGCTGGCGTAGAGTTGACGCTCGTACCGACCGGTCTGACTCGGCCATCACCCACTGAAAGCAAGCAAACTACACACCCACAACCAAACCCCGCCCTTGGATCTCTAAAAACTCGGACCAACTCATCCACAAAACCGACAGTTCCTCTTCAACCATACAACACCTCACCCAACAGGAAAACACAGTTACAAAACCAATTGATTGGATCCCGGACGAGCCCCCATTTTGTCACGAGTCCCTTTCTACTTGGACTTTTTCCGAGAGAGACATAACCATCCAATCAAAAGATACAATTGTATGTTATATGCTGTGAGGGAGTGATGATTGTTGTTGGAGATATTGCCATTGTGTAGTTGTATGGTATATGGTGTGAGGGATTGACGATGGGTGGTGGAAGTATTGCCATGGTGAAATTGTATGATACATGCTGTGAGGGATTGATGATGGTTGTTGGAGGTATTGCCATTGTGTAATGGTATGCTATATGGCGTGTGGACTTGATGATGGTTGCTGGAGGGTTGTGAGCTGGAGTCAATTCAGGGTTGTGGGTCGAGTGTGAAACAGGTGCGTTTGTACAACCTCCTCCCGCGTTGGAGGCGGTTCTTGTTTGCGAGTGTCATTTTGTAGTACAGTTCATTAAATTATTGTTCTGTCCTGGGAAGAGATCATTTTTGGTGTGGGGGACCGAGTGAGTGCTCCTCGGTTTGGGGTTTTTTGAGTTGTATTTGGGTGTACGAGGTGAACCCTGAGTTATGGGTGGTGTTAGTTGTGTTGAGGTGTGGTTGAGGAGAGGTAGTTGAAATTGTCCCAGATTGTTACTGCTGTGGTTTCAGGCGAGTGGGGACCTGCGGAGGTAAATAGAGTTTCACAGCCCAGACTCGAACTCTCTATGCTTCTGTGTGGTCACAGCGAGAGGAGCCCCGCCTGTTGATATGCATGTTGGACCCCCTGTGGGTTGGGGGTGTTCTATGCTTCTGTGTGGTCACAGCGAGAGGAGCCTCGTCTGTTGCTATGCATGTTGGACCCCCTGTGGGTTGGGGTTGTTCTATGCTTCTGTGTGGTCACAGCGAGAGGAGCCCCGTCTGTTGCTATGCATGTTGGACCCCCTCTGGGTTGGGGGTGTTGTATGCTTCTGTGTGGTCACAGCGACAGGAGCCCCGTCTGTTGCTATGCATGTTGGACCCCCTGTGGGTTGGGGGTGTTGTATGCTTCTGTGTGGTCACAGCGAGAGGAGCCCCGTCTGTTGCTATGCATGTTGGACCCCCTGTGGGTTGGGGGTGGATGAGATAAATACTCCCACCCCGTCTCCCTTCGCGATTCATAATGGGCGAATAATGAGAGAAGTAGTAACTTGACTTGCGATTACTCTAGATAGCTTCATTGATGTCGTGTTTAATGGACTTACATAAACTACAACGTCTGATAGGCCGTAACACTTCATAAATTCGTGTCGTTTTGTTTCATGGGACTTTGGATCTATTGTCACTCTGCTCTCCTGACAAATTTGAGCACATGATGATGATTCATTCGAGTTCTCATTCTCACTCGACAATGCGTGACACTGGCACCACGAAATAAGTCACTTGGCGGCTTCAGTCAATGTTGAGTCATACAGCATTTCTAACATTTGTGTTCACGCTCTTTAAGATGGCGAAATCAGCGACGCACCCACGGGTTCCTATATAAAAATCGTATTGAAATGGGAAAGGAAGAGAAATGGGATATTTGAATAAATGAAGGGTTTAGCTATTTGTCAGTACCCGAAATTATCACCTTTTGCTCAAAGTTCATAACATAACGCTTCAAATAAAGAGATGCAACAATTCGAAAAAAAAGATAGCCGACTAATTCCAAGTCTACAGACCAGCACCAAATACATTGTACATGTTTCAACTTCAGCTCACTCGACCACTCAAGTTACTCACGGCCAGAGCCGCTTCATGCACTATATCACAATCCTGAAAATATGAATGCTTTAAAGTTTGTAGCTTGAGGGTCTGTCAGTCTTATTTGACTATCTTATCTGATTAGTTGATATCGGTTTTGGGTTTCACCTAGACACTGTTTCTTCCGTGCCTGCCTGCCTGCTGCCTGCCTGCCTGCATGCATGCATACATGCATGCATGAATGCATGCAACAGCTATTACACACATGTACATGCATATTTTAACGAGGAGGGCGTGGCTACTTGTCAATCTCCATGACTGGCACCTCGTACTCCACTTTGTGGGCGGGGACAAGGCCTGATTGACGTGTGCGTGTATTGGTGGCGATGAGCCACCCGTCACCCAAGTTCTGTTCCTGGTAGGTCAACTTGTCTCCCTTTGTCAACGCTATCTGCCGCCAGTCACCGGTCCGATACCGATTGGTGACATCCGCTGCCCCAACATGGTGGCCCGAGTCGTTGAGAGGTGAGGCGTGATTGGCGATGGCAAGGAGCGTGCGCTGCTCGAAGTAGAAAAAATAGTCCGAGTCCACAGAGCGGAAGAGGTCAGCGGCGTCAGTGTGAAGCGACTGCATGAGTTCATAGGCCAGCCGGCACACCTGCAGCACACGTGGAAGAAGCGAATGAATGAATGAACAAATATTGTTTAAGGACCTCAAGTATAGTTCATAGGCACGCCGGCTCACCTGCAGCATTCTAGTTCACTAGAGACTTCGCCTACCGGTGAAAGTGTCTCTAGATCAGTTGACATCACGTAATGGAAGTTTTGCGTCCCATATATGCAAATGGAGGTCACACGAGAGGCTTGTGGGATAACCCTGACATACGCCGTTAAAGTAGTTCTAAGTCTATTTCGCACAAAACTCTTAACTTACTCTTGTTGAGGCAATAAACAAACTTATATTCGATTATAAAATGTTTTGTGTTGAAATGGAAACCAGTTTTGACATCTGAATGATTTTTATAAAAAGTAGAGAAAAAAATCAGAACGAACTATTTTTGGCGAACTGCTGTAATGCGAAGGGTCAGGGCTATTATGCATTCATTGCGAACTGTGCCAGAGTCACGTGACTCGGGTTCACAGAATGCACCTGCAGCACCCGTGGAGGAAGCGAATGCATGAATGAATGGATGAATAGATGGATGGATGGATGATGAATGAATGAATGAATATTGTTTAAAGGCCTAACGCATGAGTTCATAGGCACGTTAGCACACCTGCAACACACGTGGTGGAAACGAGTGAATGCATGAATGAATGAATGGATGGATGGTTAGATGAATGAATGAATGAATATATGAATGAATGAATATTTTCTAAAGGCCTACAGCATGAGTTCATAGGCATGCCGACACACCTGCAACACAAGGGGTGGAAGCGAATGAATGAATAAATGCATGAATGAATGAACGACAGAATGAATGAGTATTGTCTAAAGGACCTACCAGCCTCTCCCCGTGGGTCGGGGGTAAGAATGGACCCACCACGCCTCCCTAAACGTTTCGTAAGAGGCGAATACGGAGGAAAACATTGACTTGACTAGCTACAATTCTAACCAACTCTAATGATTTTTCGGGATCAATGGCCTTGCATAGTCTACTAATGTTGACGGGCCGCACAACGTCAAGCATTCATCCACCAGCCTTACTAGGTTAAGTGAGGTCTCAAAATTGTTATAAAATGGCGACGACCTAAACTTAAGTAAAGTGTGTGCAGTTGTAAAACATCCATTCGTATTAATGGATAGTTGTACATGCTTATATATATATATATATATATTCAATTTTAGAAAACCTATGATTTTTTTTCGACAACGTCCACTCCTGCATTTACACTCAGTCCAGCGGTGGTGGAGCATACGGATTTTGTTTTTGTATAAGTCGACCTCTTGGACCTCCAGCGTGTTGTCCACTGCTGCGATGACGTCATCATCAATGTCAAAATGGCGACCACTGAGCTCTATCTTGGGGAGCAAGGAGCAGTCCCATGGTGCCGAATCAGGTGAACAGGGCGAGGGTTCGGCGAGTTTGGATCCGCATTCTTGGATGGCATCCATCACCACTGTGGCCAGGCTCGGCGAACTGACACGTGGGTCATTCAGAGTTCGTTGTGGACAGGGGTTGTCCTCCAGGCTGTCTCTTCCATGTTTTGTCTCAGCAGCCTACTTCTGCACAATTCTGTGAGACGGGGCATCCTCCCCTTCATATCCTCGTGGGTCTCCTGGGGTGATAAATTCTTGAGACCGAGGTAGTGGATGACTGCACGAAGGCAGATGTTGTCCATTTTCTCAGACTACTTGCAATTTTCAAGTATTCAAAACAAGTATACCGCAAAGTTATCAACTTCAAACTTTCTCCACAATCACTCAAAGAGTTGACATGCACGTGCATGTAACGAAAGCTGTATAACTCATCTCCACCTTAGGCCACGAATTTATTGATCACCCCTCACATAAATGTTCATATACAAATAATAGTAATGCATGTGAGAAACTGTATCACAATATATAACTTTTGTTCTGAGAACAAAGTATGTGTATGTGCATGAATAAGAGAACAATATGACCAGTAGTTGTATGAACACAGAAGAATGGGACACAAATTGGATATTCAATATGTGCCTGAATACGTACATTCTTGTTTCAAATGAACTTTAATCAAACGTTCAGCGCGTTTCATTCCGTTTTAATTCTAGCGAAATAACAGTAAAAAAAGCAGACAAACGATCGAGTAAAGGGAAGATGTCTGTGAAGCGCTTGCTACATCATTGCACATCACTGAATACACATAACAAAGCGCACAGACAACTGCCCGAAGACAAAAACAGACATCACTGGATACACCTTACGAGGCGCACAGACAACTGCCCGAAGACAAAGACAGACATCACTGGAGAGATACAAGACGCAAAGAAGATGATACGCACGTTGGAGGACATGGTGCATACGATGAAGTCACACTGAGAGAGAAGACTGATGTCCACAACGATGCCTTTCAGCGCAGACTTGGGGTCATCTCGACGGCTTTGAGGGCTAGCCTTTTCTACGATTCTGGCGTCGTAGATGAACTCGTAGCCAGGATAGCTGTATACGAGAGAGACCTCACTTAAAAGGCAATTTATTAGTCAGTTTTATTTCAACAACTACTACAAGCACACCAAGCACACCTAACACACCAAGCACATCAAGCACACCAAGCACATCAAGCACACCAAACACAACAACTACACCAAGCACACCAAACACACCAAACACATCAAGCACACCTAGCACATCAAGCACACCAAACACAACGAACACAACAAACACACCATGCACGCCAAACACACCAAACACATCAAGCACACCTAGCACATCAAGCACACCTAGCACATCAAGCACACCAAGCACAACAAACACAGCAAACACACCAAACACACCAAACACACCAAACACAACAAATACACCAAGCAAACCAAGCACACCAAGCATCCCAAGCACACCAAGCACACCAACTACAGTAATTACACCAAGCACACCAAGCACGCCAAGCACACCAAGCACACCAACTACAGTAATTACACCAAGCACACCAAGCACGCCAAGCACACCAAGCACACCAACTACAGTAATTACAACAAGCACACCAAGCACACCAAGCACGTCAAGCACACCAAGCACACCAACTACAATAACTACACCAAGCACATCAAGCACGTCAAGCACACCAAGCACACCAACTACAGTAATTACACCAAGCACGTCAAGCACACCAAGCACACCAACTACATTAATTACAACAAGCACACCAAGCACACCAGACATACCAAGCACACCAAGCACACCAAGCACGCCAAGCACACCAACTACATTAATTACAACAAGCGCACCAAGCACGCAAAGCACACCAAGCACACCAACTACAGTAATTACACCAAGCACACCAGACATACCAAGCACACCAAGCTCACCAAGCACAACAAGCACACCAAGCACACCAAGCACACCAAGCACGCCAAGCACGTCAAGCACACCAAGCACAGTAATTACACTAATTACACCAAGCAAAACAAGCACGCAAAGCACACCAACTACAGTAATTACACCAAGCACACCAGACATACCAAGCACACCAAGCACGCCAAGCACACCAACTACAGTAATTACATCAAGCACACCAACTACAGTATTTACACCAAGCACACCAGACATAACAAGCACACCAAGCACATCAACTACATTAATTACACCAAGCACACCAAGCACGCCAAGCACACCAACTACAGTAATTACACTAATTACACCAAGCACACCAAGCACGCCAAGCACACCAACTACAGTAATTACACCAAGCACACCAACCACACCAGACATACCAAGCACACCAAGCACGCCAAGCATCCCAAGCATCCCAAGCACACCAACTACAGTAATTACACAAAGCACACCAACCACACCAAGCACACCAAGCACACCAAGCACGCCAAGCACACCAACTACAGTATTACATCAAGCACATCACCACACCAAGCACACCAAGCACGCCAAGCACACCAACTACAGTAATTACACCAAGCACACCAACCACACCAGACATACCAAGCACACCAAGCACGCCAAGCACACCAACTACAGTAATTACACCAAGCACACCAAGCACACCAAGCACACCAAGCACGCCAAGCACACCAACTACAGTAATTACACCAAGCACACCAACCACACCAGACATACCAAGCACACCAAGCACGCCAAGCATCCCAAGCATCCCAAGCACACCAACTACAGTAATTACACAAAGCACACCAACCACACCAGACATACCAAGCACACCAAGCACGCCAAGCACACCAAGCACACCAAGCACGGCAAGCACACCAACTACAGTAATTACATCAAGCACATCAACCACACCAGACATACCAAGCACACCAAGCACATCAATCACGCCAAGCACACCAAGCACACCAAGCACGTCAAGCACACCAACTACAGTAATTACACCAAGCACACCAACCACACTAGACATACCAAGCACACCAAGCACACCAAATACGCGAATTACACCAAGCACAGCAACTACACTAATTACACTAATTACACCAAGCACGTCAAGATTACCAAACACACAAACTACAGTAATTACACCAAGCACACCACACACACCAAGCACACCAACGACACTAATTACACTAATTACACCAAGCACATCAAGCACACCAAACGCACCAAGCCAAACGCACCAAGCACACCAAACCCACCAAGCACGACAAAATCGCTAAGCACACCAACCACACACACCTGCTGTTCATTTCCGACAGGACTGCCAGCTCATCCGTAGCCAAAAAGACGCGGCGTTTTGTCACGTGACCGCCAGATTCCAGCCAATCGTAGTGCTCCTTGACATGTGACATGTATTCGGACAGATTGTAGAACTTGGCCTCGCTCACTTTGTCCGTCCGTCGTACGTGCACGCTGATGAGTAAAGACACATAAAACGCACAGGTATGAAACAGGTACACAAACAAACGATGATGATGATGATGATGATGATGATGATGATGATGATGATGATGATGATGATGATGATGATGATGATGATGATGATGATGATGATGATAAGATGATGACAAAGACGATGACGACGACGACGGCGATGACGACGACGATGATGATGACGATGATGATGATGATGATGATGATGATGATGATGATGATGATGATGATGATGATGATGATGATGATGATGATGAGTGTAGATGTTTATGTTTATTCATGTAACAAGGCATTGTGGGGCTTCCGCCATGTGACGTCACTAGTAAAAAGAACGCTGAGAAACCTGAAGCAGTTTGTCTTATTCCTGAATGCCTGCACCTCTGTGACCATTTCTACATGGTGTCAGAAGTGACACAAACCTGCCCATGTTCAAGCAAGTACTATAAACTTTATGATTTGATTCAAAGTTGAGTCATCGCACGTTGAATACCTTAATCGTTTCGTCCTCCGACACATGCAAGCTGTGTAGGCGAGGATTACCGAGGCTCAGCGCATTCTTTTCAGTTTATTTCTTCCGTCCTCCGACACATGCAAGCTGTGTAGGCCGGGTGTGGCACAGTGGTTACGAATTTTCTGAAAGCACTATATGTGGCACAGTGGTACTGATTCCTCCTGATCATCATGGAATGTTTGCGTAAACCAGAACCTTTGTCCTTTGAAGGCAATGTGGCTGAAAATTGGCGACATTTTGAATCTGACCTCGACATATTCATAGAGGCAGCATATGGCGACAAGGATGATATAACCAAGTCGTACATCCTGCTCAATGTGGCTGGCAGAGAGGCAATCGAAAAAGCTAAAACTTTCACTTACGTTGTTGAAGTGAAGAACGATGCTGGTGCTGTCATTCAGGCTGCTGAAAACCGAGAAAGTGTAGCAGTGTTGAAAAAGAAATTTCAAGAACTTTGCAATCCCCTGACAAATGTGATCCTTAAAAGACACAAGTTCAACACCAGAGCTCAGGGAGCAACAGAACCTGTCTTCAACTTCATCACGGCATTGAAAATCCTTGCAGAGACATGTGAATATGGAACTCTGGAAGACTCCTTGATCCGAGACAGAATCGTTTGTGGAGTGACGTCAGAAACCCTGCGGAAACAACTGCTGAAAGAAAGAGACCTGACTCTCCACAAAGCCATCCAATTGGCGCAGATCCACGAATTATCAGAGAAGAGCAGCAAACAGGTTTCTTCACAAGAAGAGGTGAATGCAGTTGACAGCAAGATCAAAGCCCAAGGTCCTCGAGGTGGTGTCAAGCCATGCAACTACTGTGGACGCACTCATTCGCGTAAAAAAGATCTCTGCCCTGCTTTCGGCAAGACATGCGCATCTTGTCACAAAGCGAATCATTTTGCCCGAGTCTGCAAATTAACACGTAAGAACGCCAACGGCACAAACAACGTCAACACCATCGACAATGAACAAAGTGATGTCGAAGCTCACGATATTCACACCATCGCGTCAACACAGTGCCGCAATGAAATTCCCTGCACAGCGTCCATTAATACACAGAACTTAAAGCTGAAGTTTGACAATGGTGCAAAATGCAACGTGCTTCCCCTTGAGCAGTTCAAGCAAGTGAAAAAGAAAGAGACTATCAACAAAGCACGTGCTGTGAACTTGGTTGCTTACGGCGGCGAGAGATTTTCGACTCTGGGCACTGTTGATCTGCGCTGCAAGATAGGGAACTCTACACAGTGGATCACATTCCAAGTCATCAACAGACAGGCAACTCCCCTGTTAGGCCTGAACGACGCATTGAGATTGAGGCTGATCGAACTGGACAAGACAGTATATGAAGTTACTGAAAGCAATGAGCTCTCTGAGAAAGTCCTCAGCGAGTACGGGGATCTCTTTGATGACAAGCTGGGCACTCTGCCATCCACATACACAATGAGAGTTGACCCGACAGTGCCTCCTGTTGTAAAACCAGCAAGGAAAATTCCCCAAGCCATGGAGGGGAAGGTGAAGGAGGAGTTAGAAAGCATGGTCCAGAAAGGCGTCATCAAGCGTGAAACGGAGCCAACCGAGTGGGTCTCACAGATGGTCGCCACCAGAAAGAAGAACGGCGATGTCAGGATATGTCTGGATCCTAGGGACCTCAACAAGGCTTTGAAAGGGCACACCACCCCATGTGCACAGCAGAAGATGTAGTGTCACGCCTGGGAAACGCCAAAATCTTCTCTACCTTAGATGCCAAGGCGGGATTTTGGCAGATCAAGCTGGACGAACAGTCCTCACTGCGCACAACCTTCAGCATCCCTTTAGGAGGGTACAGATTCATCCACATGCCTTTTGGCATAAATACAGCCAGCGAAGTCTTCCAGGTAGCAATGGAAGGACTCTTTGAGGGCTACCCCTGGGCCATCATCGTTGATGATATCCTCATCTGGGGCACCACAAAAGAGGAACACGATGCCAACCTGAAGAAGGTCCTCGACAGGGCCAGAAAGATTGGTTTGAAGCTGTACCTGAGCAAATGCAAGTTCAGACAGAGGAGCGTCTCCTTAGTTGGTCACAAGTTCACGGAAGACGGTCTCAAGCCAGACCTGGATAAAACCGATGCAATCAGAAACATGCCACAGCCTGAAGACAAAGCTGCTTTCCAGAGGTTCCTGGGCATGACGAACTATCTGAACAAGTTCATCAAACACTACAGCGAGAAGACAGCCACACTGCATGAGCTCTTGCGCAATGATGTAGTCTGGAGCTGGACTGAAACGCACCAGCAGGCATTTGACCAACTGAAGGAAGAACTGACGAAAACTCCAGTCCTGGCATACTTCGACTCCAGCAAGAGGGTAGTTCTCTCTGTGGACGCATCGAAGAGTGGCCTCGGAGCAGCATGCCTACAAGACGGAGCTCCGGTTGCCTATGCCTCAAGAGCCCTCACAGACTGTGAAACCAGATATGTCCAAATAGAGAAGGAATTACTGGCTGCAGTCTTCGCTTGCAAGAAACTCCACGACTTCATTTATGGTCGGCAGGTGACCGTTGAGTCTGACCCAAGCATGCAGAAAATGGCAAGTTCATCAAGGAAGGATGGCCCGAGCATGAGTGAAGTGTTCCGCCCGAAGTGAAGCCGTTCTTCCCATTCCGCGATGAACTGGTCGTTGAGAATGATGTCATCCTGAAAGGCCAGCGTGCTGTAGTCCCAGCGAGTCTACAGTCCAG
>JAWQFJ010001201.1:122500-132500 GCA_034096865.1 Theodoxus fluviatilis
TGAGTGAGTGAGTGAGTGAGTGAGTGAGTGAGTGAGTGAGTGAGTGAGTGAGTGAGTGAGTGAGTGAGTGAGTGAGTGAGTGAGTGAGTGAGTGAGTGAGTGAGTGAGTGAGTGAGTGAGTGAGTGAGTGAGTGAGTGAGTGAGTGAGTGAGTGAGTGAGTGAGTGAGTGAGTGAGTGAGTGAGTGAGGAGTGAGTGAGTGAGTGAGTGAGTGAGTGAGTGAGTGAGTGAGTGAGTGAGTGAGTGAGTGAGTGAGTGAGTGAGTGAGTGAGTGAGTGAGTGAGTGAGTGAGTGAGTGAGTGAGTGAGTGAGTGAGTGAGTGAGTGAGTGAGTGAGTGAGTGAGTGAGTGAGTGAGTGAGTGAGTGAGTGAGTGAGTGAGTGAGTGAGTGAGTGAGTGAGTGAGTGAGTGAGTGAGTGAGTGAGTGAGTGAGTGAGTGAGTGAGTGAGTGAGTGAGTGAGTGAGTGAGTGAGTGAGTGAGTGAGTGAGTGAGTGAGTGAGTGAGTGAGTGAGTGAGTGAGTGAGTGAGTGAGTGAGTGAGTGAGTGAGTGAGTGAGTGAGTGAGTGAGTGAGTGAGTGAGTGAGTGAGTGAGTGAGTGAGTGAGTGAGTGAGTGAGTGAGTGAGTGAGTGAGGTAGTGAGTGAGTGAGTGAGTGAGTGAGTGAGTGAGTGAGTGAGTGAGTGAGTGAGTGAGTGAGTGAGTGAGTGAGTGAGTGAGTGAGTGAGTGAGTGAGTGAGTGAGTGAGTGAGTGAGTGAGTGAGTGAGTGAGTGAGTGAGTGAGTGAGTGAGTGAGTGAGTGAGTGAGTGAGTGAGTGAGTGAGTGAGTGAGTGAGTGAGTGAGTGAGTGAGTGAGTGAGTGAGTGAGTGAGTGAGTGAGTGAGTGAGTGAGCGAGTGAGCGAGTGGGCGAGTGGGCGAGTGGGCGAGTGAGCGAGTGAGCGAGTGAGCGAGTGAGCGAGTGAGCGAGTGAGCGAGTGAGCGAGTGATTGCGTGATTGCGTGAGTGAGTGAGTGAGTGCGTGAGTGAGTGAGTGAGTGAGTGAGTGAGTGCGTGAGTGAGTGAGTGAGTGAGTGAGTGAGTGAGTGAGTGAGTGAGTGAGTGAGTGAGTGAGTGAGTGAGTGAGTGAGTGAGTGAGTGAGTGAGTGAGTGAGTGAGTGAGTGAGTGAGTGAGTGAGTGAGTGAGTGAGTGAGTGAGTGAGTGAGTGAGTGAGTGAGTGAGTGAGTGAGTGAGTGAGTGAGTGAGTGAGTGAGTGAGTGAGGAGTGAGTGAGTGAGTGAGTGAGTGAGTGAGTGAGTGAGTGAGTGAGTGAGTGAGTGAGTGAGTGAGTGAGTGAGTGAGTGAGTGAGTGAGTGAGTGAGTGAGTGAGTGAGTGAGTGAGTGAGTGAGTGTGAGTGAGTGAGTGAGTGAGTGAGTGAGTGAGTGAGTGAGTGAGTGAGTGAGTGAGTGAGTGAGTGAGTGAGTGAGTGAGAGTGAGTGAGTGAGTGAGTGAGTGAGTGAGTGAGTGAGTGAGTGAGTGAGTGAGTGAGTGAGTGAGTGAGTGAGTGAGTGAGTGAGTGAGTGAGTGAGTGAGTGAGTGAGTGAGTGAGTGAGTGAGTGAGTGAGTGAGTGAGTGAGTGAGTGAGTGAGTGAGTGAGTGAGTGAGTGAGTGAGTGAGTGAGTGAGTGAGTGAGTGAGTGAGTGAGTGAGTGAGTGAGTGAGTGAGTGAGTGAGTGAGTGAGTGAGCGAGCGGGCGAGTGGGCGAGTGAGCGAGTGGGCGAGTGGGCGAGTGAGCGAGTGAGCGAGTGAGCGAGTGAGCGAGTGAGCGAGTGAGCGAGTGAGCGAGTGAGCGAGTGAGCGAGTGAGCGAGTGAGCGAGTGATTGCGTGATTGCGTGAGTGAGTGAGTGAGTGCGTGAGTGAGTGAGTGCGTGAGTGAGTGAGTGAGTGCGTGAGTGCGTGAGTGAGTGAGTGAGTGAGTGAGTGAGTGAGTGAGTGAGTGAGTGAGTGAGTGAGTGAGTGAGTGAGTGAGTGAGTGAGTGAGTGAGTGAGTGAGTGAGTGAGTGAGTGAGTGAGTGAGTGAGTGAGTGAGTGAGTGAGTGAGTGAGTGAGTGAGTGAGTGAGTGAGTGAGTGAGTGAGTGAGTGAGTGAGTGAGTGAGTGAGTGAGTGAGTGAGTGAGTGAGTGAGTGAGTGAGTGAGTGAGTGAGTGAGTGAGTGAGTGAGTGAGTGAGTGAGTGAGTGAGTGAGTGAGTGAGTGAGTGAGTGAGTGAGTGAGTGAGTGAGTGAGTGAGTGAGTGAGTGAGTGAGTGAGTGAGTGAGTGAGTGAGTGAGTGAGTGAGTGAGTGAGTGAGTGAGTGAGTGAGTGAGTGAGTGAGTGAGTGAGTGAGTGAGTGAGTGAGTGAGTGAGTGAGTGAGTGAGTGAGTGAGTGAGTGAGTGAGTGAGTGAGTGAGTGAGTGAGTGAGTGAGTGAGTGAGTGAGTGAGTGAGTGAGTGAGTGAGTGAGTGAGTGAGTGAGTGAGTGAGTGAGTGAGTGAGTGAGTGAGTGAGTGAGTGAGTGAGTGAGTGAGTGAGTGAGTGAGTGAGTGAGTGAGTGAGTGAGTGAGTGAGTGAGTGAGTGAGTGAGTGAGTGAGTGAGTGAGTGAGTGAGTGAGTGAGTGAGTGAGTGAGTGAGTGAGTGAGTGAGTGAGTGAGTGAGTGTGTGTGTGTGTGTGTATGCGGGTGCGTGCGCTTGCGTGTGTGTGTGTGTGTGTGTGTGTGTGTGTGTGTGTGTGTGTGTGAGAAAGAGAGAGAGAGAGAGAGAGAGAGAGAGAGAGAGAGAGAGAGAGAGAGAGAGAGAGAGAGAGACTATGTGTGTGAATATTCCAAAACAAAATTCTCGCGACCAATCCTCATCGGTTCGGAAGGTGGCACAACAGTAAAATTTCGTCTATTTAAATAGTGGGTGTTTTAGTTTCGACTCTTTTCCATCCTCCAAACTGTTTACGCTATGCCTGCCTACAGCAGATTCCCGTGATGTGATAAGCGATTGTAAACAGCCGAAGCACAGAAGGCCAGCGGTCGATGACCGGGTCTTCTGGCAGGCGGCTAAGCCTCCAGTGGGCTTTGGCACGTGTGCGTGTTTTCGTCCATGAGTCTCGTGACAAAGGCACGAGTGTTATTGAACATCTTCCACGTACACCTAGCAACCAGTCTGTTCCCACGGAGGCAATAGATCACGATGCCTCCTGTGGTCATACCGACTCCTCCGCTTCCGAGCCATAGCCAAGCTGAAAATGTCTCCCCTGAGACGTCAGGTCCAACGATTCGTTTCGCACATCACTGATGAATGTGGCCCTTGCTTTCGTTGCTGGCGTTGTTGGAAAAACTGCCCGGATGTCATAAACGTTACGAATATGATTCTGCTTTGCGTTAGTGGTGTATTTCTCATCATGGTTACTGTCGTCGTCTTGACTGCTTTTGGTCAAGTTGCTTTTCTTGTACAGTTGTAGCACTCGTTATCGTATGTTGCAAGCCACTGGAGCAATGCCATGTACAGTCTTCGAGCATCCCACTGTGACTTTATTCAAGGCTTCACTCATCCAAACGAAGCGTCACTGAATGAACCAGGTCACCGAAAAAGCCTCTAGCCTTCTTTGGAGTATTCGAGAAATCTCCGCCTTTCTTCATCATTGCTGAGGAGTATCCAGAATTCTTCTGTTACACAATTTTCACCATTTGCTTCAAATGGAGCGTCAGTGAAATTAGCACGGGCACTGGCTCCGTTTTGTTCAGCAAACGCATGGCTGGCTTTGGCAAAACTCTCCCTCGCACTCGTGAATTTCGCCTTAGACACGGACGCTGCATATTCAACGGAAAGAAAAAAAGAGGACAGGCAAGGCTATCTCATTCAGTGTGCATGCGAAAAACTAATGGAACTAAACTATCGCAGCTCACACGAGGCTGATGTCTTCCTGTGACGGTGTGGGAATCCGTCTGCCTGCACCTCATGAATATGCAAATCCATGGCCTTATCTGCCCAGTGCACACAGTGCAATTAGACTTAGCAGCGGAAGAAATGACCCGACTTCCCTTCGTCCAGCAGAGCGTATAATGCAAGAGGGTGTGAGAGTGAATTCAGCAAGGCGAAGGAATCATTAGTATTGGAAACGCACACCGACCCAACTTAAAAAGTGATGTGGGTATGCTTCCTGTGTTCAGACACGTGCAAATGAAGTTGACAGTAAACTTCAGGGAGGCATTCTGTATTTTTTTAAATATATAGTTCTCCAGACTTCTGATAAAACAACCAACGAGAGATTAAACACAAGCACGCACTCGCGCATGCATATGCGCATGTACGAATTCGATCATGCATACACATACATACACTCTCGCACATGATATGTATGCTAAGCAATGTACGGATACTTCCAATGTATACAGACTTCCGATGGATATACTGTATGAGCCTGCACTCTCACCAGGCCACAGGAAGACAGGACGCCCAAAGAAACGACACAAGGGTTGTAAGAGGGACAACATCAGCACTGGAGCATTTCCCTCAAAGAGCTCAAGTCCCTTGCAATGCACAGGTCCAAACGGTAATCCATGACAAGGAAAAATTTATCTTCTTCCAGAGCAAGCAAAGAGCTTGTCTCATACGTGCACGGGAACGCAGTAGTACCTCACATTCACGTCGCCGTCAACTTCTCTGGAGTGTCCACGTTAAACCCTGTCGTAGTCGTCCAGGATTGGAATTTTCACACCTTTGTTTACACATGTGCATGTGTGTGTCTGTATGTGTGTGTCTGTGTGTGTGTGTGTGTGTGTGTGTGCGTGTGTGTAAGCGCGCGTGTGTGTAAGCGCACGTGTTTGTGCGAGCAGATGAGAGAGAGAGAGAGATAGAGAGAGAGAGAGAGAGAGAGAGAGAGAGAGAGAGATCTTAGTCCCATACCCACAGTCATGCAATGTGATGAAATGAGCTGGTAACATATTACAATACATTTAACACAGTTCATTCAGCTCGTGCTCTTCGTGTAAGCTGTTTCATTCGCGGTTATTGGCAGGTATAACATGTCAAGTCATACATCCATCAAGTACGGTCCAAACAGAGTCATTAACGTGAATAATATTTTAGTCCGTGTCTGGAAGATTGAGGACTTCATGTTACCCGCTTCCCAATTAAACTGACAAAATTTGGAGGCATATTGATTTATCTATTGTATGATTTTTACCTTTTCATTCGCCGTGATTAAACACAGGTCGACCATGAAAAAGTGTCTTGATTGAAAGTCAAGAAAATGAAAAAGAAAAAAATGTTAACGAGCATAAGTTTTTAGCTGTTCAGCATGAACTTCTTATCCCTTCCTATATGACGATTTCACTGGGACGCCATAACTTGCAATTTCGATCAATAACTCCAGTGGCAAAAATAATTTTTAGCACTGCCACAGCAACGTTCGACCGGAAAATGTCAAGATTTCTTTGCCCATACTCCTACACACCGGAGGACTTTTGATCACAGGAAACCTTCATATATCAGCACAAACAAAAGACATCGCATGCAAAAGCAGCCGGCAATGTTTGACTCCCTGACTTGGTTAAAACTAATTTTTTTACATCTCTTACAAAGGAGTCTCTTACTGTGGTAATCATACAACCCTGGTACCCTGCATGATATCGTGCACTCAATCATACAGTAGACATTTTGGAGAACAAGGTCAGTTTGAATACTGCCGTAGCTCGCATCGGCGGGGAAGCTGTTAACGTTATGATTAAAGATGAAAAAGGTCTGTCGTGTGGAAAATATTCATAGGTTTATTATCTTCAGTTGCACAAAAAGTAACACAAAACGATAATAGTCCTGATTGTGGACGTGGGTTTTCCCCCATTCTAGAATTCTGGATATTACTAAATCTGTGCTTATTTTGCTCTCTGATCTTCGTGTCAATTACAACAGAATTTGTGCGGATACTTAGGGCATTCACTCCATTCAAAAACCGATGCTTGTCCCAGATAGCAATATAAACATGCACAAACGTACACACGCTAAACAGTCAATTTTATATGTATATATGTTTACATGTACACGCATGAAGATGTACCAGCTCATAAGAATGCATAAATCTGCACACTACACACACACACATACACGCGCGCGCGCATAAACACGCACGAAAATATACGCGCTCGCGTGGATACACACAAACCAAACACACATACACTTACGCACGCACGTACACATACAAGTGCGTCATCAAGACAGGGCACAGCCTTTCACTTTCTAAACCAAAGACACTGCAAGGAAACACTGCGATTTCTGACCACAGTGACCCGAGGGAGGCATTCATTTCTCATACAACCCAAAAAGTCTCTTTCGGCCTTTGACGTCAATGGAGCTCCGATCGAATGCAAAACCTTACCAAGAGAGCTTTTGTCTCTGAAGAAGGGGTACAGCTTTAGGTCAGCGAGTGGGTTTTTTCCAGTCGCCATCTCCTCCTTCGATATGGAGCCACCATCAATCTAGACGTCAACTTCCAAGAACGGGGAGGGAGACGGAACGGGGGCTCGCGTGCTTGCGCACTCGTTCCATGGCTATGGGCTGTCTCTGGGGATTCGGTCACACGAGAAATCGTTGACGCCGGTCCAATACGCTCCGCTGCACGCCGGTGTCCCAAAGCAGACAAATGGNNNACACACACACACACGCACGCACACACAAACACACACAGACATACACGCACGCACACAATCAAACTCACACGCACACGCGCACGCAGGCACACGTACACACACACACACACACACACACACACACACACACACACACACACACACACACACACACACACACACACACAAACACGAACACCTCGTATCAGAAATAATGAAGCTGTGAGTTACTAAGTGCTAACGAGGTAAACAGCTGCTTCACTTCACTCAGAACGCTCACACGGCGTGTATACGTTTTTGTAAGACAGGAAAACTAGTATTAACGATTTTTATGTGTACGTATTACGGAGGCGTGTGTCAGCCCAAATCCTATTTTTCTCTTTTTTCGATTTTTAGGCAGCCTCCGCATTAAAGAAACAAGGGGTGTTTGTATACGTACGGGTTGTGTTCACAAAGTGGCTTTCGGGCGTGCGACGATCGAATGTGGTGGTTTTTTTATCCGGTGAACACGCTTACTGCGTGATGATATATCCTGGAAATGTTTGGAGATAAAAGAGAGATCGGGCCCGACAACGCTAGAGGTGTGCCTCTCTCCTTCGCCGGCACCTGTGTCCTGCTGGGACCGCCTGGTGAGCGAAGTTATATTTTTTATGTCCAGGGTTTGAGATTTTAATTCGTTTGAAATGTATTCCTTTTAGGTACCCTGTCAGTTTCATATGTATTTCTTTTATGTAGTGTTATTGGTAACATTGTGGTTTTTACCATTCTGTCAGCTTTATTAGTGGGTTGTGTATATTTCATTAAGCTGATGTAGTTGGTTTAAAGAGGTGTTTTAACAGGAATATGTGTTATCATTTCATTTTCGATATATACTTTTTATCTCATGGTAGGTTAATGCTTTTTATGAAAATGTTGAGTCAGTTGTTGTCGTTCTACTTTGGCTCCATGAGTGGCTGCAATGTTTTTAAAAATCCCATAGAGAAAACGAGTTACGACATTTTCCCCACCTTACCTTAATCAGAGACGGCCATATGTGTTTTTACTTTGTTTTAAGATCTGTGTTGTGGGGAATATATTTCGAGTCAGCTGGCCTTGATAGACTTTCTAACTCGTCCCTGGGCGACCTGTTATCCAAAATGCCCCGTGACAGTACGCCAACTATCTTAACATCATTCTCGAGCTGCAACACTGTTGTTTCTCAAATATGTGTGTGTGTGTGTGTGTGTGCGCGCGTGTGTGTACGTGTGTGTGTGCGCGCGCGCGTGTACGTGTGTGTGCGCGCACGCGCTTGTGTGTATGTGTAGTGTGTGTGTTTGTGATCCTACAACTCTCTGGCATTGTGATTAACGAACGTAAGGCAAGCATATATTCTCTATAGGAGATAGCATTTCTCTTCCCGTCTTCCTCCACTTCTAGCTACCCACAGACAAATCAATCGACCAACATTTGTTTTTTTTTCCTTTCTAATCTGTTCGATTCAAATTTTCATGTACTGCTTTCTGTGCCTCTCCAACTCTTCTGGTCCAGTTTCTTATTGCGTGTCCTTTACACAGCTGCAGGTTCCACGCCTAATAGGTTCATTTTATCACCTTTGTATGAGAATTGATAACGTGGCCTAGTCATTAGGGGTTAATGTGTGAAGCAGTTCCATACACCACCAATGACTCGCATGTAGCATTGCTCTTGTAAAGTGCTGGAAAACTCGGGAGCATCATGGAAGCTTCCAGCTTTGACGCATGGCCTCTCGACAAGGCCGTTGCTTAATTTTTTTACGTAGTCAGGGTGGACTTTGTCACGTGGCATTGATTCCTGCTATTTTTAGTTAGCCCAATGCATCCTCGTTCTTGCGAGAAAATGCTAGAGGCACTGCAAAAAGTATATAATCCTGCGGGTGTGTGTGTGTTTGTGTGTGTGTGTGTGTGTGTGTGTGTGTGTGTGTGTGTGAGAGAGAGAGAGAGAGAGAGAGAGAGAGAGAGAGAGAGAGAGAGAGAGAGAGAGAGAGAGAACGAAACAGTTTATTGCTTGGGCCTCAGGCCCATTGCAGTATGCAAGTTACACAATAGTACAAAAAGTACATAACGTGAGGTAAGTAAACCCGGAATATGCACAACACTGATCAAGATTGGTATCCAGTTATGCCAATATTCTTTAAACACAGAAGTGACACGAAATGAATGCCATATCTAAACACGTAGAGAGAGAGAGAGAGAGAGAGAGAGAGAGAGAGAGGGATGGAGAGAGAGATTGATGAATTGATTGATTGATTGATTGATTGATTGATTGATTGATTGATTGATTGATTGATTGATTGATTGATTGATTGATTGATTGATTGATTGATTGATTGATTGATTGATTGATTGATTGATTGATTGATTGATTGATTGATTGATTCTTTATTTACCAAGGATGAAATTTTATGCATTTCTGCCTATGTTACAAATTGTCCTTGCTCATAAAGAAATGAAACCATTGATAGATAAGAAAAAAATACACAGTAGCTAATCTATGTACAACAGTTGGTAAGGTATATGAAGAATATGATCAACAATGACAAAGATTATAGTAGATGCCTTTGACTACTGTCAGCTCAGTGAGTCTTCAAGTTCAAGCAAATACGTGTCATATGTACAGGCAACAACAGTGAGATCATCTGAATAGATAATCACGTATGGATGCTTAAGAGAGAGAGAGAGAGAGAGAGAGAGAGAGAGAGAGAGAGAGAGAGAGAGGAGAGGGGGGAGGAGGGGAGGGAGAGTATGTGAATCCCTGAGATTGAAACACGGTTGTGGTATTGCTGTGCACTGATCATATCGCTGTGAATTGACAAGCGCATGGGTAAAGGCTTTTCGAAACGACTTTGGGGATTTGGATGTTTACTTTCCCTGCGCAAGCTAAGAGAAATCTGTTTCTCTGCACGATGTTGTAAAGGAGGCGTTTGTAACACTCTCTCAGCGAGGAGTTGAACAAATGACAAAATCATTTTGCGCGAAATACCTGCTTGCTAGAGTCCACGTGTACTTGTTTGGAGGAATATATACGAGAATGAATTCATTCTGTTTCAGAACACAAAATTCCCAAGCAACCAGCAAAGGAGATGTACACACCCCTGAAGAAAAAACCATTCCTGCTGGTTTTGCTTGTGGCCAACTTTCTTGAGATTGTTCTCTTCGTTATTTATCGAGGACTGGACAACCCATACAGGTAAGGTTCGGACTTGCAGAATGCAGTATCTCTCTTTTGTGAGCATTCAGGTCAAAAGAAGGCTTGGTTCTAAAATACGGCTTCGAATATTCCACCGACATAGGCCAAAACAAGTATAAAAAAATATTCGAAGATGTGTCTGCTTACTTGAAAGTTTTGCGATTTGGTTTTATT
>JAWQFJ010001201.1:137500-142500 GCA_034096865.1 Theodoxus fluviatilis
TGACTGAGGGCGATTATGGTCGAAATGAGGCCGCATCGCCTTGTCGACTGCTGTGCTGCTAATGCAATGTTTTGGACAAAACTTCGGCAAATAGCGCCTCCTTGCACCATTTTTATCCCCCACCCCCCACCCCACCCCACCCCCACCCCCACCCCCCACCCCACCCCCACCACCCCACCCTACACCTCATATTCGCTGTCTTTTCCACACTCATCCCCTCGGACGAATCCAGTGTGGCCAGTTTGAGGAAGTGGTGGACTTCTCAAACTGTGACATCGTCCACTACAAGATTAGAATATGGGTCACTCTCTTTAATCTTTGATCCTCTACTTCCTTTTCGCAGACCCCCGTACCACGTGTTACCCCCCTGCCCGACACCCCGGTCAGTGCGTGACTCCCTGCATGAAGTGCCTGGGAATGAAGGTCAGCTGATCAGTGCGGAGATGACGGCGATGGTGGTGGTAGTGGTGCTTGTGATGGAGTGGTGATGGAAATAATGGTGGTTGCTGTGGAAGATTGGTGGTAGTGGCGTTCGTAGTGTTTGTGGTAGACTGATAGTGAAATTTGTGGTGTGGGTTGGGTGGTAATAGTGCTGGTAGTGGCAGTGTTTGCGAGATTATGTCGGTGAAAATGGTGGCGGTGGTAGTTGTGGTGGTGGTGCTTGTGGTAGTGTCGGTGAAAATAGTGGCGGTAGTAGTTGTGGTGGTGGTGGTGGTGCTTGTTGTAGTGTTGGTGAAAATAGTGGCGGTGGTAGTTGTGGCGGTGATGCTTGTGGTAGTGTCGGTGAAAATGGTGGCGGTGGTAGTTGTGGTGGTGATGCTTGTGGTAGTGTTGATGAAAATGGTGGCGGTGGTAGTTGTGGTGGTGGTGGTTGTGCTTGTGGTAGTGTCGGTGAAAATAGTGGCGGTAGTAGTTGTGGTGGTGGTGGGGGTGCTTGTTGTAGTGTTGGTGAAAATAGTGGCGGTGGTAGTTGTGGTGGTGGTGGTGGTGCTTGTGGTAGTGTCGGTGAAAATGGTGGCGGTGGTAGTTGTGGTGGTGGTGCTTGTGGTAGTGTCGGTGAAAATAGTGGCGGTAGTAGTTGTGGTGGTGGTGGGGGTGCTTGTTGTAGTGTTGGTGAAAATAGTGGCGGTGGTAGTTGTGGTGGTGGTGGTTGTGCTTGTGGTAGTGTCGGTGAAAATAGTGGCGGTAGTAGTTGTGGTGGGGGTGCTTGTTGTAGTGTTGGTGAAAATAGTGGCGGTGGTAGTTGTGGTGGTGGTGGTGGTGCTTGTGGTAGTGTCGGTGAAAATGGTGGCGGTGGTAGTTGTGGTGGTGGTGCTTGTGGTAGTGTCGGTGAAAATGCTGGCGGTGGTAGTTGTGGTGGTGGTGCTTGTGGTAGTGTTGGTGAAAATGCTGGCGGTGGTAGTTGTGGTGGTGGTGCTTGTGGTAGTGTTGGTGAAAATGCTGGCGGTGGTAGTTGTGGTGGTGGTGGTGGTGCTTGTGGTAGTGTCGGTGAAAATGCTGGCGGTGGTAGTTGTGGTGGTGGTGGTGGTGCTTGTGGTAGTGTTGGTGAAAATGCTGGCGGTGGTAGTTGTGGTGGTGGTGGTGGTGCTTGTGGTAGTGTTGGTGGAAATGCTGGCGGTGGTAGTTGTGGTGGTGATGCTTGTGGTAGTGTCGGTGGAAATTATTATGTTTGTGGTTGATGCGGATTGGTAGTGGTGATTGTGATAGTATTTGCGATGGAGTGGTGGTGAAAATCGGGGTGTTGGTCATTGGGGTTGTAGTGGTGGCAGTGGTAGAAGTATTCATCGCGGTTGAAATTGTAGCGGTTGTTGTGGGGGTAGTGGTAATAGGAGTGGTATTTGTGGCGGAATGGTGGTGGCCATAGTGGTGGTTGTGGTGGTAGTAAAGTGTTAGTGAAATCATGGTGGTGATTGCAATGACACTAGTGCAGGAGGTGGTTGCATTTGTGGTGTACATGGGATTGAAATGGCAGTGGTAGTTGTAGCGGTAGTGATGGTTGTAGTGGTAATGTTTGTGATAGAGTAGTGGCAAAATTCAATGATGGCAGTTGTTGTGGCAGAAGTGATGTTAGTAGTTGTTTGTGGTGTGTTGGCGGTTGAAATGGAAATAGTGTTTGTAGTGGTAGTGGTGGAGGTGGTTGTGGTAGAAGTCATTGTGATGAAGTGGTGTTCGAAATGGTGGTGGTAGTTATTGTAGCGGTAGTGGCAGTGCTAGTATCTACGTATGTCTGTAGGAGTTACTGAAAAAATAGTCGTAGTAGTTGTGGTGGCAGTAGGGGTAGTGCTAGTGGTATTTGTGTAGTAGTGGTGGGCTTGAAAGGGTGGTTTTGCTTGCAGCGTGGTGGTAGTGGTAGTAATGTCTACGATGGACTTTTGGTAGAAATGGTCGTGGTAGTCGTGGTGGCAATAGTGGTGGTGGTTAAGGTAGTATTAAACTGGAGTGGTAATGTACATTGTCGTAGTAGTTGCAATTTCAGTAGTGCTGGAGGTAGTATTGCTCGTGGTGTGGTGTGGTTGAAATGGTGATATTATTGTGGCGATAGTGTGGTTGTGGTGATAGTATATTTTTGAGGAGTTGTAAAGGAAATGATGGTGGCAGTTGTGTCGTCAGTAGTGCTAATGGTGGTAGTAGTTAATGGTAGAAATGATGGAGGCAGTTTTATGGTGGCAGTAGTAGTGTTGGTAGTAGTGTTTGTGTTGAAGTGCTTGTGGAAGTGGTTTGGCTGTTGTGGCGGTGGAGGTCGTCTTGTTTTTGAAGGAGTGGTGGAATAAATTATGGTGATAGTTGCTGAGTTGGTAATATTTATGATGTTTGTGGTAGGAGGGCGTTTACAGTCTTGGCAGTGGTATGGCAGTGGTGGTGGTGGTAGTGGTCAATGTGATGGTGTTGCTTTGGAATGAACATGGTGGTGGTGGTAGTAGTGACTGTATTATTCCTTACGGTAGTATTGGCGGTAGTGGTGATGATAGAGGTAGTGTTAATAGCTGAGTGTTGGTGGAAATGGAGATGATGGTAATGACGGTAGCGATTGTAGGGATAGCAGCACTTGTGGCGTGATTGACATGGATGAGGTGGTCGTGGAGAGATAATTTGAACTTGAACTTTGTTGTCAAGGCCGTTGACTCATTGCAAATACACACCTTTACCAAGAAGCACAAATAATTATCACCATTTTTAAATATACAACATGAATACTGGGAAGATCCCATAGACATTACAACTTTCATTCTTGTTGGCACGTCTAAACGTTTAATCAACAGGTGCATCAATTGATGTTCACCTATACATTAATGCACAATCATTCACTCATTCATACCAGATCCTGGCAACTCCCCTCCCAGTGCTCTCCCCTTGTGCCCTCATGAGTTCAAGGATAACCCGAAGCCTCTGCTGGGCCATTCTGTGAACCCGAGTCACGTGACTCTGGCACAGTTTGCAATGAATGCGTAATAGACTTCACTCTTTGCATTACAGCATTGCGCCAAAAATAGTTCGTTCTGATACTTTTTACTCTCCACTTTTTACAAATATCATTCAGATGCCAAAACTTGTTTCCATTTCAACACAAACATTTTATTTTATCGAATAAACGCTTCTTTATTGCCTCAACAAGAGTAAGGTTAGAGTTTTGTGCGAAATAGTTTTAGAACTACTTTAACAGCGTATGTCAGGGAGCAGATTGGCTGTCCCACAAGCCTCTCGAGTGACCTCCATTTGCATATTTCGGACGAAAACCTTCCATCACGTGATGTCAACTGGGCTAGAGACACTTTCGCCGGTAGGCGAAGTCCCCAGTGAACTAGAATGCTGCTGGGCTATTGATAGGCTCTTGTTCAGGTGTAGATGGTCCAGTAAGATAAGGCGTTGCATTTTGCAGCGAGGCGCTGTGCTGTGGTTCAGTCCCAGGCGTGGGAGAGATGGGGAAACATTTTTAAAATATCACCAGTTTTCTCATAGAGGAAATCAAACAGGATTAGGAACGATACCTTTGTCTTTCTTCCTGACGGAGGTTTTCTAGCTGGTTGCTCGGGTCAATCGGCACACTGACGGAGGCTAGGCGAAGGCTAATCAGAGGCTAGGCGAAATACATAGCATGCAGAAGTTTGACATCTAGATCCATACGCCGGAGAATCGGTCTGCTCTTAATCCACAGGCCAATGATAATGCTCTATGTCATCTTCTCCTTCATTTCCTTTTGTCAGTTTACTTATTTCCATGGAGCAAAATGTGGTGCTTCTGGAGATATATTTCTGTTAGCTTTCGGCCTTTCTCATGGGATGTACTCCACGATACATTATGCAGTGAGGACTTGCTCCCATATTCCTACCGCAGGAAACACATTTCCATTACGAACAGCACCATCATCTCTCGGGCCGAGCTATCGCGCCTTCCCGATCACTGACTTGTCATTGAACTTCCACCTCTACCAGATGGTCCCAGTCTGGAACACGAAGTGTCATGGCGGCGCGCTCGCCAGACTTCCCGGCAGGGCTGGCTCCACATCCGGTATGCGCTGAACCAGATGCGCGAAAGCGTTAACAAGAGCGTTGCCCTCAACCAAACCCTGCCCAACTTGACAGCAAGCATCGACGCTTTGCTCGAGTCTGCTGCCGATTACCACAGGTAAAAGGAAGAGACAAGGAGGGTTGTTTAAAATCTAAACGATAAGAATTGGATTTATGTAGCAACTTTTTACTCATAACTTGCGCTCAAATCGCTTTTCATTTTCGCACGTTATCGCGCGCGCGCACACGCACACACATGCACACATACACACACACACACGTAAATATATAATACATGCGCACGCACACACACTCAAGCACAAACACACAAACGTACACACGAACCTACACATACATGCACACACACATGCATGCACGCACACACACATACATGTACGCACACGAACACACACACACACACACACACACACACACACAAGCACGCACACACACACGTACACATACATACATACATATACAAATGCACGCACGTAC
>JAWQFJ010001201.1:152500-170000 GCA_034096865.1 Theodoxus fluviatilis
ATGCGGAGGAATCTGTACCTCCCTAAAGGGGTGCTGAAGGTTGTGCGCAGTGAGGACTGTTCATCCAACTTGATCTGCCAAAATCCCGCCTTGGCATCTAAGGTAGAGAAGATTTTGGCGTTTCCCAGGCGTGACGCTACATCTTCTGCTGTGCACATGGGGTCATGTGGCCTTTTCAAAGCCTTGTTGAGGTCCCTAGGATCCAGACATATCCTGACATCGCCGTTCTTCTTTCTGGTAGCGACCATCTGTGAGACCCACTCTGTTGGCTCCGTTTCACGCTTGATGACGCCTTTCTGGACCATGCTTTCTAACTCCTCCTTCACCTTCCCCTCCATGGATTGGGGAATTTTCCTTGCTGGTTTTACAACAAGAGGCACTGTCGGGTCAACTCTCATCGTTTATGTGGATTGCAGAGTGTCCAGCTTGTCATCAAAGAGATTACCGTACTCGCTGAGGACTTTCTCAGAGAGCTCATTGCTTTCAGTAACTTCATATACTGTCTTGTCCAGTTTGATCAGCCTCAATCTCAATGCGTCGTTCTGGCCTAACAGGGGAGTTGCCTGTCTGTTGATGATTTGGAATGTGTAGAGTTGTGAGTAGAGAATGTGCACTGTGTAGAGTTCCCTATCTTGCAGCGCAGATCAACAGTACCCAGAGTCGAAAATCTCTCGCCGCCATAAGCAACCAAGTTCACAGCACGTGCTTTGTTGATAGTCTCTTTCTTTTTCACTCGCTTGAACTGCTCAAGGGGAAGCACGTTGCATTTTGCACCATTGTCAAACTTCAGCTTTAAGTTCTGTGTATTAATGGACGCTGTGCAGGGAATTTCATTGCGGCACTGTGTTGATGCGATGGTGTGAATATCGTGAGCTTCGACATCACTTTGTTCATCGTCGATGGTGTTGACGTTGTTTGTGCCGTTGGCGTTCTTACGTGTTAATTTGCAGACTCGGGCAAAATGATTCGCTTTGTGACAAGATGCGCATATCTTGCCGAAAGCAGGGCAGATATCTTTTTTACGCGAATGAGTGCGTCCACAGTAGTTGCATGGCTTGACACCACCTCGAGGACCTTGGGCTTTGATCTTGCTGTCAACTGCATTCAGCTCTTCTTGTGATGAAACCTGTTTGCTTCTCTTCTCTGATAATTTGTGGATCTGCACCATTTAGATGGCTTTGTGGAGAGTCAGCTCTCTTTCTTTCAGCAGTTGTTTCCGCAGGGTTTCTGACGTCACTCCACAAACGATTCTGTCTCGGATCAAGGAGTCTTCCAGAGTTCCATATTCACATGTCTCTGCAAGGATTTTCAATGCCGTGATGAAGTTCAGGACAGGTTCTGTTGCTCCCTGAGCTCTGGTGTTGAATTTGTGTCTTTTAAGGATCACATTTGTCAGGGGATTGCAAAGTTCTTGAAATTTCTTCTTCAACACTGCCACACTTTCTCGGTTTTCAGCAGCCTGAATGACAGCACCGGCATCGTTCTTCACTTCAACAACGTAAGTGAAAGTTTTAGCTTTTTCGATTGCCTCTCTGCCAGCCACATTGAGCAGGATGCACGACTTGGTTTTATCATCCTTGTCGCCATATGCTGCCTCTATGAATATGTCGAAGTCAGATTCAAAATGTCGCCAATTTTCAGCCACATTGCCTTCAAAGGACAAAGGTTCTGGTTTGCGCAAACATTCCATGATGATCAGGAGGAATCAGTACCACTGTGCCACATACAGTGCTTTCAGAAAAATCGTAACCACTGTGCCACACCCGGCCTACACAGCTTGCATGTGTCGGAGGACGGAAGAAATAAAACTGAAAAGAATGCGCTGAGCCTCGGTAATCCTCGCCTACACAGCTTGCATGTGTCGGAGGACGAAAAGATTAAGGTATTCAACGTGCGATGACTCAACTTTGAATCAAATCATAAAGTTTATAGTACTTGCTTGAACATGGGCAGGTTTGTGTCACTTCTGACACCATGTAGAAATGTTCACATAGGTGCAGGCATTCAGGAATAAGACAAACTGCAGGGGCGGATCTGGGGGGGGTGCAATGGGTGCAATTGCACCCCCCCCAGCGGGACAAAAAAAAAAAAAAAAAAAGAAAAAAAAAAAGGAAAAAAAAGGAAAAAAAAAGATATGTTGATAATGTAGTAATGTAAATGTAATTGCACCCCCCCACCCCCCCCCCCAAGCAAAAAGACAAAAAAATGAGAGAGAGACACAGGGAAAGAGATGTTGATAAATATTGGAATGTAAATATAATTGCACCCCCCCCCCCCTCCTCGGCTTAAAAAAAAAAGAAGAGAGAAGCTGATAAATATAGTAATGTAAATGTAATTGCACCCCCCCCCCTCCCTCGGCAGAACAAAAAAGAGAAAGAGATACTGATAGATATAGTACGTGTAATGTGAATGTAATTCCACCCCCAGCCAAAAAACTAACTAAATAAATTAAAGAAATAAAATACATAAACAATGATAATACATAAATAAAAAAATGGAAAGAGAAATATGTTGATAAATATAGTGATGTAATTGCACCCCCCCCCCCAGCCAAAATAAAAAGGGGTGGGTGGGTGCAGAGAGAGAGATGCTGATAAATATAGGAATGCACTAGTAAAATTAAATGTAATTGCACCCCACCCCCCCACCCCCATATAAAGATTATTAAATTCGAGGTATGATCTTGTTGCAAAGACTTTTTCCTCATGTTGTTTTTGTGAATTGTGATTCTTTATTATTAACATCGAACTTATTTAGCACTGTACATTTTCGAGCATGTGCTTCCCAAGAGAGAGACAGTTGGTCCTATCTCCACCCCCCACCACATCAGTGGCAAAATGTATCGCCTGAAAATAGCACTTTACACACTCAGATTGCACCAGATTGCACCATTTTGCTTCCTTTTTAAAAAAAAATTCCGGGGGGGCATGCCCCCGGACCCCCCTAGCATGCTCGGCGCTTCGCGCCGTCGGTTCGGCGCTTCGCGCCTTCGCTGATAAGATACAAAACACAAAAAAAGAACTTTGCACCCCCCCCTTTCAAAACCCAGATCCGCCCCTGAAACTGCTTCAGTTTTCTCAGCGTTCTTTTTACTGGTGACGTAACATGGCGGAAGCCCCACAATGCCTTGTTACATGAATAAACATAAACATCTACACTCATCATCATCATCATCATCATCATCATCATCATCATCATCATCATCATCATCATCATCATCATCTTCATCATCATCGTCATCGTCATCGTCATCATCATCATCATCATCATCATCATCATCATCATCATCATCATCATCATCATCATCATCATCATCATCATCATCATCATCATCATCATCATCACCATCATCATCATCATAATCATCATCATCATCGTTTGTTTGTGTATCTGTTTTTATACCTGTGCATTTTATGTGTCTTTCCTCATCAGCGTGCACGTACGACGGACGGACAAAGTGATCGAGGCCAAGTTCTACAATCTGTCCGAATACATGTCACATGTCAAGGAGCACTACGATTGGCTGGAATCTGGCGGTCACGTGACAAAACGCCGCGTCTTTTTGGCTACGGATGAGCTGGCAGTCCTGTCGGAAATGAACAGCAGGTGTGTGTGGTTGGTGTGCTTAGCGATTTTGGCGTGCTTGGTGCGTTTGGTGTGCTTGGTGTGTCTGGTGTGCTTAATGTGTCTGGTGTAATTAGTGTAATTAGTGTCGTTGGTGTGCTTGGTGCGTTTGGTGTGCTTGGTGCGTTTGGCTTAGTGCGTTTGGTGTGCTTGATGTGCTTGGTGTAATTAGTGTAATTAGTGTCGTTGGTGTGCTTGGTGCGTTTGGTGTGCTTGGCGATTTTGGCGTGCTTGGTGCGTTTGGTGTGCTTGGTGTGTCTGGTGTGCTTGATGTGCTTGGTGTAATTAGTGTAATTAGTGTAGTTGATGTGCTTGGTGTGTGTGGTGTGCTTGGTGTACTTGGTGTAATTACTGTAGTTGGTGTGTTTGGTGTTCTTGGCGTGCTTGGTGTGCTTGGTGTAATTAGTGTAATTAGTGTAGTTGGTGTGCTTGGTGTAATTCGCGTATTTGGTGTGCTTGGTGTGCTTGGTATGTCTAGTGGGGTTGGTGTGCTTGGTGTAATTACTGTAGTTGGTGTGCTTGGCGTGCTTGGTGTGCTTGGTGTTGGCGTGCTTGGTGTGCTTGGTATGTCTGGTGTGGTTGGTGTGCTTGGTATGTCTGGTTGTCTTGGTGTGCTTGGCGTGCTTGGTGTGCTTGGTGTGCTTGGTGTGCTTGGTGTGCTTGGTGTGCTTGGTGTAATTACTGTAGTTGGTGTGCTTGGCGTGCTTGGTGTGCTTGGTGTGCTTGGCGTGCTTGGCGTGCTTGGTGTGCTTGGTGTGCTTGGTATGTCTGGTGTGGTTGGTGTGCTTGGTGTAATTACTGTAGTTGGTGTGCTTGGTGTGCTTGGTGTGCTTGGTGTGCTTGGCGTGCTTGGCGTGCTTGGTGTGCTTGGTGTGCTTGGCGTGCTTGGTGTGCTTGGTATGTCTAGTGTGGTTGGTGTGCTTGGTGTAATTACTGTAGTTGGAGTGCTTGGCGTGCTTGGTGTGCTTGGTGTGTTTGGTGTGCTTGGTGTGCTTGGTGTGCTTGGCGTGCTTGGTGTGCTTGGTGTGCTTGGTATGTCTAGTGTGGTTGGTGTGCTTGGTGTAATTACTGTAGTTGGTGTGCTTGGCGTGCTTGGTGTGCTTGGTGTGCTTGGCGTGCTTGGTGTGCTTGGTGTAATTACTGTAGTTGGTGTGCTTGGTGTGCTTGGTATGCTTGGCGTACTTGGTGTGCTTGGTGTGCTTGGTATGTCTGGTGTGGTTGGTGTGCTTGGTGTAATTACTGTAGTTGGTGTGCTTGGCGTGCTTGGTGTGCTTGGTGTGCTTGGCGCGCTTGGTGTGCTTGGTATGTCTGGTGTGGTTGGTGTGCTTGGTGTGCTTGGTGTGCTTGGTATGTCTAGTGTGGTTGGTGTGCTTGGTGTGCTTGGTATGTCTAGTGTGGTTGGTGTGCTTGATGTGCTTGGTGAGCTTGGTTTGCTTGGTGTATTTGTTGTGTTTGGTGTGTTTGCTGTGTTTGCTGTGTTTGTTGTGCTTGTTGTGCTTGGTGAGCTTGGTGTGTATGGTGTGTTTGTTGTGTTCGTTGTGTTTGGTGTGCTTGATGTGCTAGGTGTGCTTCATGTGTTTGGTGTGCTTGGTGTAGTTGTTGTGTTTGGTGTGCTTGATGTGCTTGGTGTGCTTGATGTGCTTGGTGTGTTTGGTGTGCTTGGTGTGCTTGGTGTGCTTGTAGTAGTTGTTGAAATAAAACTGACTAATAAATTGCCTTTTAAGTGAGGTCTCTCTCGTATACAGCTATCCTGGCTACGAGTTCATCTACGACGCCAGAATCATAGAAAAGGCTAGCCCTCAAAGCCGTCGAGATGACCCCAAATCTGCGCTGAAAGGCATCGTTGTGGACATCAGTCTTCTCTCTCAGTGTGACTTCATCGTATGCACCATGTCCTCCAACGTGCGTATCACCTTCTCTGCGTCTTGTATCTCTCCAGTGATGTCTGTCTTTGTTTTCGGGCAGTTGTCTGTGCACCTCGTTATGTGTCTCTAGTGATGTCTGTCTTTGTCTTCGGGCAGTTGTCTGTGCGCTTTGTTATGTGTATCCAGTGATGTGCAATGATGTAGCAAGCGCTTCACAGACATCTTCCCTTTACTCGATCGTTTGACTGCTTTTTGTGTTCATAAAACTACTGGTCATATTGTTCTCTTATTCATGCACATACACATACTTTGTTTTCAGAACAAAAGTTATATATTGTGATACAGTTTCTCACATGCATTACTATTATTTGAATATGGACATTTATGTGAGGGTTGATCAATAAATTCGTGACCTAAGGCAAGATGAGTTATACAGCTTTCGTTACATGCACGTGCATGTCAACTCTTTGAGTGATTGTTGAGAAAGTTTGAAGTTGATAACTTTGCTGTATACTTGTTTTGAATACTTAAAAATTGCAAGTCAGTAGTCTGAGAAAATGGACAACATCTGCCTTCGAGCTGGCTTCCACTACCTCGGTCTCGAGAATGTATCACCCCAGGAGACCCACGAGGATATGATGGGGAGGAGGCCCCGTCTCACAGAATTGTGCAGAAGTAGGCTGCTGAGTCAAAACATGGAAGAGACAGCCTGGAGGACAACCCCTGTCCACAACGAACTCTGAATGACCCACGTGTCAGTTCGCTGAGCCTGGCCACAGTGGTGATGGATGCCATCCAGGAAAGCGCATCCAAACTCGACGAACCCTCGCCCTGTTTCGGCACCATCGGGCTGCTCCTTGGTCCCCAGATGGAGCTCAGTGGTCGCCATTTTGACATTGATGATGACGTCATCGCAGCTGTGGACAACACGCCGGAGGTCCATGAGGTCGACTTATACAAAAACAAGATCCGTATGCTCCACCACCGCTGGACTGTGTGTAAATGCAGGAGTGGACGTTGTCGAAAAAAAACCATAGGTTTTCTAAAAGTGACTCATTCTAGAATAGATCATGAATTTGTCAATCACTCCTCGTACACACACACACACACACACACACACACATATATATATATATATATATATATATATATATATATATATATATATATATATACATATATATATATATATACATACATATATATATACATATATATACATATATATATACATACATATATATATATATATATATATATATATATATATATATATGTGTGTGTGTGTGTGTGTGTGCGCGCGTGTGTGTGTGTGTGCAACTATCCATTAATACGAATGGATGTTTTACAAATCCACACACTTTACTTAAGTTTAGGTCGTCGCCATTTTATAACAATTTTGAGGCCTTACTTAACCTAATAAGGCTGGTGGATGAATGATTGACGTTGTGCGGACTGTCAGCATTAGTAGGCTATGCAAGGCCATTGATCCCGAAAAATCATTAGAGTTGGTTAGATTTGTAGCTAGTCAAGTCAATGTTTTCCTCAGTATTCGCCTCTTACGAAACGTTTAGGGAGGCGTGGTGGGTCCATTCTTACCCACGACGGGAGGCTGGTAGGTCCTTTAGACAATACTCATTCATTCTGTCGTTCCTTCATTCATGCATTCATTCATTCATTCTGTCGTTCATTCATACATGCATTCATTCATTCATTCACTCATTCATTCTGTTGTTAATTCATTCATGCATTCATTCATGCATTCACTTATTCATTCGCTTCCACCACTTGTGTTGCAGGTGTGCCGACGTGCCTATGAACTCATGCTTTAGGCCTTTAGAAAATATTCATTCATTCATTCATTCATTCATTCATCTAACCATTCATCCATTCATTCATTCATTCATGCATTCATTCGCTTCCATCACGTGTGTTGCAGGTGTGCCGACGTGCCTATGAACTCATGCTTTAGGCCTTTAAACAATATTCATTCATTCATTCATCATCCATCCATCCATTCATCTATTCATCCATTCATTCATGCATTCGCTTCCTCCACGTGTGCTACAGGTGCATTCTGTGAACCCGAGTCACGTGACTCTGGCACAGTTCGCAATGAATGCATAATAACCTTGACCCTTCGCATTATAGCATTGCGCCAAAAATAGTTCGTTCTGATACTATTTTTTTCTCAACTTTTTATAGAAATCATTCAGATGTCAAAACTGGTTTCCATTTCAACACAAACCTGTTTTAAATCGAATAAACGTTTGTTTATTGCCTCAACAAGAGTAAGTTAAGAGTTTTGTGCGAAATAGTCTTAGAACTACTTTAACGGCGTATGTCAGGGTTATCCCACAAGCCTCTCGTGTGACCTCCATTTGCATATATGGGACGCAAAACTTCCATCATGTGATGTCAACTGGGCTAGAGACACTTTAGCCGGTATGCAAGTCTCTAGTGAACTAGAGTGCTGCAAGTGTGCCGGCGTGCCTATGAACTATATTTGAGGTCCTTAAGCAATATTTGTTCATTCATTCATTCGCTTCTTCCACGTGTGATGCAGGTGTGCCGGCGTGCCTATGAACTCATGCAGTCGCTTCACACTGACGCCGCTGACCTCTTCCGCTCTGTGGACTCGGACTTTTTTTTCTACTTCGAGCACCGCACGCTCCTTGCCATCGCCAACCACGTCCCACCTCTCAACGACTCGGGCCGCCATGTTGGGGCAGCGGATGTGACCAATGGACCTTATTCACGCGACCCGCCATTTTGGTTTTAAATGGAGGCAGATAACGCGAACATGTCGACATGGCTGACACGTTGAAGACAACAGAGGGGTTAGCGCAGCTTCAACGACAAAATCCTTTCTGCAGTGGAGGTGACCGGCATTGTTAGATCAAAAACTATTCAAAAATAGTCACAATAGACTATCGTAATGTATAATTTCTGCACAAAACCCGCAGAAGATAAGTAAACAAACCACACCGTACATACCTAGCAGACGAACACGATCGAACCATAGCCACTACCCCAGCAGACGATCGAGCTAGTGTGATATAATGTTTCCTGTAAAGCTCGAATGCGTGGCAGCAGATAACTGTTTAGTTCTGGCTTGAATTGACAATTTTGTTTCCCTGGTCAGGCGAGGACAGAAAATTCACGATCATCCAGTCGATGAGTGCACGATCAACTTAATTGCCGCATTTGGCGTAATGTAACAAATAAGATGATGACAAGAAAATGGCATTAAAGCACAAAACAAAGTTTCATGACAACCAAAATCACCGATTACATTGATAACTGACCATTTTTACACTTACAACTATGTGCTCAAACCGTACAAAGCAAACAAAACACACTGCGGGGAGTGTCCCGGACAGGCATCAACACTTAAGTGCACGAGTGATCATTTCGCTTTGCTCTCATTTGTTTCATCTGCTCCGACATGGTAAGCTGGCTATGCCAAGAAACCAACATCTAAATCAGAGTTAGTTGACAAAGTGACAAAGTTACGCATCACAAAACAAAATTTAAATGTATAGACCAAAGCTGATCAGCTTCGCCCGTGATCACACGCTGACCTCATGACAATTAAGCTGGCCAATGAGAGGCAAGGAACGAAACGGCCGTCTCTTTCCGTGGTTTTCATTGGTTCGAACACTAGAGTTCTAAGCGAAATAACTTTTGTCACTGTGTACCAACCTTTGATGGCATCGTAGTCGATAAACACTTCAATCCACTTCTCATAGCCTTTGTCACTTTGTCTTCTTGCTATTTTTCTGCCTTCCTACGTAACTCAACCATAATAAATAACAATGGAGAATGCACAACTGAGACTGCCAAGGAGAATCTTCTGCAAACACATGTTGTGATGCGTAATATCATTGAAAATTCAAGCTCTAAACCTAATATCAGTTAGCACGCCAAAAAAATCACATCTAAGTAAACCAGATAGCCTAGTACTGCTGCCACTCATTCGAGCTTTACATGAAACATTATATCACACTAGCTCGATTGTCTGCTGGCGTTCGATCGTGTTCGTCTGCTAGGGACGTACGGTGTGGTTTGTTTACTTATCTTCTGCGGGTATTGTGAAGAAATTATACGTTACGATAGTCTATTGTGACTATTTTTGAATAGTTTTTTATCTAACAATGCCGATCACCTCCACTGCAGAAAGGATTTTGTCGTTGAAGCTGCGCTAACCCCTCTGTTGTCTTCAACGTGTCAGCCATGTCGACGTGTTTGCGTTATTTGCCTCGTTTTAAAACTAACATGGCCGCCGCGTGAATAAGGTCTATCGGTATCGGACCGGTGACTGGCGGCAGATAGCGTTGACAAAGGGAGACAAGTTGACCTACCAGGAACAGAACTTGGGTAACGGGTGGCTCCTCGTCACCAATACACGCACACGTCAATCAGGCCTTGTCCCCGCCCACAAAGTGGAGTTCGAGGTGCCAGTCATGGAGATTGACAAGTAGCCACGCCCTCCTCGTTAAAGGCAGGCTGGCTGGCAGGCAGGCAGGCAGCAGGCAGGCAGGCACGGAAGAAACAGTGTCTAGGTGAAAAACCAAACCGATATCAACTAATCAGATAAGATAGTCAAATAAGACTGACAGACCCTCAAGCAACAAACTTTAAAGCATTCATATTTTCAGGATTGTGATATAGGGCATGAAGCGGCTCTGGCCGTGAGTAATTTGAGTGGTAGAGTGAGCTGAAGTTAAAACATGTACAATGTATTTGGTTCTGGTCTGTAGACTTGGAATTTGTCGGCTATATTTTTTTTCGAATTGTTGCATCTCTTTATTTGAAGCGTTATATTATGAACTTTGAGCAAAAGGTGCGAAATTCGGGTACTGACAAATAGCTAAACCCTTCATTTATTCAAATACCCCATTTCTCTTCCTTTCCCATTTCAATACAATTTCATATAGGAAACTGTGGGTGCGTCGCTGATTTCACCATCTTAAAGAGCGTGAACACAAATGTTAGAAATGCTGTATGACTCAACATTGACTGAAGCCGCCAAGCGACTCATTTCGTGGTGCCAGTGTCACGCATTGTCGAGTGAGAATGAGAACTCGAATGAATCATCATCATGTGCTCAAATTTGTCAGGAGAGCAGAGTGACAATAGATCCAAAGTCCCATGAAACAAAACGACACGAATTTATGAAGTGTTATGGCCTATCAGACGTTGTAGTTTATGTAAGTCCATTAAACACGACATCAATGAAGCTATTTAGAGTAATCGCAAGTCAAGTTACTACTTCTCTCATTATTCGCCCGTTATGAATCGCGAAGGGAGACTGGGTGGGCGTATTCATCTCACCCACACCCAACCCACAGGGGGTCCAACATGCATAGCAACAGACGGGGCTCCTCTCGCTGTGACCACACAGAAGCATAGATCACCCCCAACCCACAGGGGGTCCAACATGCATAGCAACAGACGGGGCTCCTCTCGCTGTGACCACACAGAAGCAGAGATCACCCCCAACCCACAGGGGGTCCAACATGCATAGCAACAGACGGGGCTCCTCTCGCTGTGACCACACAGAAGAATAGAGATCTCGAGTCTGGGCTGTGAAACTCTATTTACCTCCGCCAAGGAGGTTATTATTTCTATTAGTCAGTTCGTTTATTAGTTTGTGTGTTATTTGGCTATAACTCCCAAAGTTTCTTTGTTTTGTTTTTTAAATGATTTTGATGGAATGTTGTGCAAGGTCAGGGTTTCACACAAGGAACACTCCATCAAATTTCGGAGGTTATCTGCAATGTCATTGTGAAATGACAACCATAAACAAAAATGGTATCCCCGTAGGCTGTCAGCCCAGTACAGCGCGAAAGCCGCAAAGCGGCCCATTTGTAGCCTCTCCCTAGCCTCACGTGAGATTGAGAGGGTACGCCAGTGAATTTGAATGTTGTCTGCGTGATACTCAGCTTGCCTGGCGGAGGCGGGGGGCTCTGAGTGCTGTCTAGTTTCCATTTAGACCTACAAAATGGGTGACTTAACATACGTTTATTTGTTTGTTTGTTTATTTGTTTGTTTTCATACTGTGTTGTCACGTACTGCACGTGACAAAATTTGACTGGGTTTAAGCAATATTTGTTTAATTTTTCATCTTTATAACGCGGCGTCTTCGTACAGTGGGCACTGAACTTCGTAGGAGGTTGAGCCGCATGTGCTGCACGGAGATAACCATTTCATCTTTTTATAAATGACAGCCCGTGGCCGCAGAAAATTGCTCCTAGGAGTCCTAGAGCCCTGTGCAGTACAAGTGCTGCTATTCGGTTTTCCAGTTCGTATGGCAAGAAGAGCATATTTCTGTCCAGTTAAGTGCAATGGGTTTTTGGGGGGGTTAGGTTATTCCCTGTAAAGTTATATTGTGTCCTGCTGAGAGCTTGGTCTGTTCATGGTCAAGTACAAATGTTGTGGTAGGGTTTGGATCTCTATATAAGTGGTACAGATCATGCGCTATTTAGGTTTCGTTTTGGCTGGATCATCTGCAGCCTCGATTTTGAGGGGGGTTGTGACGTGTGCTTTTGCGTATATTGCTTTCATTTTCTATCTCATCATAGCTAGTGAAAGATTGGTCACTTTGCAAATGTTGTATACAAGATATGTCGCACATTAGAATATCTATGAATGCGTTGTTATAACTGTAATAAAAGCATTCCAATATTTTGTTGAGGAACATTTGGTATGGTGTTATGTCAGCTATTTTAAATTCTTCACATTACATTTTGATGTTGTTAAAAATAGAAAGGACAGTATGGATTATCTTATCAAAAACCATTAAAGATCAATTCGGGAGTGGTTTGTTTTGTTTTTATCTTTAAATGCTTCCAACTTGATCATGAATAATTTTTATTTGAAATGGAATTTTGCATCCAGACGATTTATGTAATAGGAGACAGTTTTACAGGAGAGAGTATCACAGCGTGATCAATCATATCATGCTATCAATCGTCTTGGAACGGAGTACAAGAAACTTATTCCGGAGAAGCTGAACCGCTAAAGATCTGCAGAAGACGAGCTTTCATCTTCAGTGTTATGCACATCGCAGCTGACTTTCAAGTCGTAAAACGTATTTTCAGCGAAGGGGAAAAAACAGATTGAATCCTGTCATTGATAAATGTCCGTTGCATAATAAAGGTTCTTGTATCGCAAACGGACTGTTTCATTCTGTGTTAATAACAATATGCAGAGGGAAAAAGACACACAAAAACCTGCACAACTTCATTCTGGTAATTTTTACAAATGACCATGGACGAAAACGTTGCTAGCATAAATATCGTGAGGTCTTCAAGAAGAAACTGCGTAAGTGTAAAATACGCACTTTTCTATTGTGACTTATCCATTTCTGCTGCTCAAAATACTTTATACATTGCAACCTGATCGAGGAGCCACTTCGCCACTTCCTCACCAACACCTGACGACGACCACAATGGAAGACACAAGCGACGCACTCATCAGTTTTCTTTTTCTTACTGCCACTCTTGAAGACCTGTATGAGGCATGAGTGCCGGAAGGTGGTTCTCCAGGACTATGGGTCTGCAACCCAAAAGGCATTTCCTGTCTTCTTGAAAGTGACTGCTGTAGTCATACGCAACGTCCTAGCAGTCAGTTCTTGTTTTTAAAAAAGTTTTCTAAACGGGACGTGGCCTGTTTTTTCGACCCAAGTTTGATACTGACTCCTGCATGATGGCAACGATCAGTTTAAAAAGTATACCGGAAATTATTTTTGGACCTGGGAGCAGACGATGAAACAACAAGAGCTCGCCAACAACAGCAGAGAGAAGACGACCGTTTCCAGGCAGACAGCAAAGGGATTGCATGTACAAAAGAAGAACTGCCGATAGAAGAAGACTGTGGAGCCATGGACGATAATGCCAGTGAAGAGTGCCAGAGGAGCAGCTGAAGGCCTGTGCGACCATGTGAGTATGCCCCTGGAGAGGGTAACCGGCGACACCGCAAGAGAGTCGGAGTTGTCGTCGCGGACAGGACAGCTGGACGTAGTGGCACAGAAGATGGCACTATCAGCGCTCAGGAGCGGTCTGGTGTAGAGGCAGTCAACAAAAGATGCAACTCCCCCAGCGGCCTACGCCTTCGAAAACGTGAGTCTGCAAGGAGGGCGGACAACCTTGGGCCTGTCATCGCCTCTGCCTTGCTCCGCTGAGGTGCGGAGGATTCGCCGCTACAACGGCCCGGCAGAGGGACGTCTGGTTCAAGAGAGGGCGGCCGGTGTCACAGGATATTTCGGAACCGGACAAATCGGAACCATTCCGATTTATCCTGGCCCTGGTGAAAGGATATTTCGGAACCATTCCGATTTATCCTGGCCCTGGTGGCAGGATTTTTCGGAACCACCAGGATATTTCGGAACCGTCTAGAAGGTCATTAGCCCACAACTCACTGTACTCCAGCGCGTGAGTTTTCCCACGCCTTTGGCAAACAAGTGTTCTGTTGCGGAAGAATGTGAAGGGAATTTGTAGACTATGGGTAGCTAAAGAATTGTGTAGAATTGCTTGTGTTTGTGCTTGCATTTTCCTTCCCTCACACACACACACACACACACACGCACGCACGCACGCACGCACGCATGCACACGCTCAGACACACACACTCAGACACACGCACACGCACGCACTCACACACACACACCCGCGCGCACACACACACGTATACACACGCACGCACGCACACGCATACACACACGCGCGCTCACACACGCACGCACACATACATACGCACGCACACACACAGACACCTCCCCCCATACCCACCCACCGACACACACACACGCGCGCGTGCGCGCGCACACACATACACACACACACTCACACGCACATGCACATGCACACGCACACACACATACATACATACACACACACACACACACATACACACACACTTTTTTTAAGTTTACGACTTTTTCTAAACAGATTGTGAAGAGTTTCTCACACTTTGCTGAGGTTGTGCAATAAATCTCTTCTCAACTAATGAAAAGCTTCTCAAAATTCCAAAACGTAGTGCAAAATCTTTTGGTGAGCGTAGTTTTAGTTTCAATGCCCCCTCTGTCTGGAACTCGCTGCCGACTGGCCTGCGTGACGCACCCACTTTACCTATTTTTAAGTCGCAACTGAAGACTCACATGTTTCGACTGGCTTTTGCTTGATTGTAGGTTTTTTCTCATGATCATGTATGTTGTTGTATCCATTCTCAGGTCAGTAAGTTGTATTATGTGTTGTATTATGTTGGTAAGCTTGCTGATGAATGTCTGCGTGTGAATGTGGTTATGTCAGCGCATTGAGTTGTACAGAAGTGCGCTATATAAATGCTATTCATTATTATTATTATTATTATTATTATTATTATTATTATTATTATTATTATTATTATTAAACTCATGAAAGCCAGCCTACTTTGAATGAATTAGCCCATTAGAGAGAGAGAGAGAGAGAGAACGAACGAACGAACGAACGAACGAACTTTATTTTACAAGGGTAGTGAATTAGTCAGTATTGCCTTTCTTACATTCAGCCCTTGAGACAAAATATTCAAATGTGGTAAGAGAGAGAGAGAGAGAGAGAGAGAGAGAGAGAGAGAGAGAGAGAGAGAGAGAGAGAGAGAGAGAGAGAGAGAGAACGAACGAACGAACGAATGATTTATTGCGTAGGCCGCCGGCCTGTTGCAATTTACATGCATTAAATCGGCACATAATAAGCAATGGGGTGGGGGGTAGGGGGTTCAAGACTGGTGACCAGTCTTGTCCGAGACGCGAAAGCGATTTCAGTCCCGATATGCACGAGAGTCTCAACACACAAGCTATTACGTCTTTCGTGTTCTCAGCTTACGCTGGCTCCGTGTCAGGTTTGGTCGGTCTCCTTCTCGACGGCCACTGTCGCGATGGTCGTGACTAGCTGGGGGCATGAATGGTGGACGGACTTGTGGAGGGACTTGCATGGGCCCTCCAGGAGGGGCAAGCCTGTCTTCCAATTGAGCACGGGGCAGAGGGAACTGGGCATCAGCGCTGACTGCATCACAGCCGTCGTGCCTCCCCGTGCTTGTCTCTGATGTGATCTCGGCTTGCATTTGTCTCAATGACCGAATTACCTCCCTCACCGAAGGTGGAAGGTCTTCATCGGGGGTAGTGTCGGCTCGGGCGTGGGCTGGTGACGGCTGATCGTTTGTGACATCACAGTCAATTTTCTCAGCTGTTTCTGGGCGACAGTCTCGAACTTCATCCTGGTTATTTGGCGGAAGGTCAGAGGTCACAGATGGATGTTCACCCTGGGTTGTGCACTGGAATTCCGCAGCGATGTCAGCAGAGGCATACGGATTACTTTCATCCTGCAGTTTAAGTGGCTCAGAGGACTTAGAAGACGGGTAAGTAGCGCTTTTAAACTCACGGTGTTCACGGTGTTTTTGAGCCCGCTGCCTGTCACGTCGCATCTGTGCCGGCGGCTTCCTCCTCCACCTGTGCTGTGCGTTGTCGTACGGCAATGGCTGACCCTTCGTAAACCGTAGTACGACGACCGTTTGGCTCTCTGTACCGTCCACCCTCCATGAGGATAAGGTCTCTGTAGCCAACAGTGAAACTATAGCACATTCTGCAGCGGCTGGGAGTCCAGTAACTGGCATTTTGCTCCACTAGTAGTGTGGTAGACGCAGAAATATCGAGAGCGAAGGGAAGCGCGTCCGTCCTGCTCGGCTGACCAGAGCAAAGTGGAGAGAGAGAGAGAGAGAGGGGGGGGGGGGAGCTGGGGAAAGAGGAGGAAGGGAAGAGAGAATGAGAGTAAGAGGGTTGGAGAGAGAGGGTGGGTGGGTTGGAGAGAGAGGGTGGGTGGGTTGGAGAGAGAGAGTGGGTGGGATGAAGAGAGAGGGTGGGGGGGAGGTCAAGGCAACGGCATTTGTCTTCTGCCTGACTGCGGGTAGGGTCGGGGAGTTATGGTTAGACAGAGACCTAGTGTTCTCTGGGTAGCTCATGCCTAGGTAGAGATGAAAACAGGGGGTACGTGCAACGTAATGGGAATATCCTGTGCCTACTGTGCATGGAAACTGGCGTTGTTTGTCCACTTGAAACGCCCTTGTGTAACATGCGCCCCTGGCTGCTGGGATTTCGGGGCCTGTTCCAGTAGCTCAGCCAGGGGCCTGCTCCAGTAGCTCAGCCAGGGGCCTGCTCCAGTAGCTCAGCCAGTGGCCTGCTCCAGTATCTCAGCCAGTGGCCTGCTCCAGTAGCTCAGCCAGTGGCCTGCTCCAGTAGCTCAGCCAGTGGCCTGCTCCAGTAGCTCAGCCAGTGGCCTGCTCCAGTAGCTCAGCCAGTGGCCTGCTCCAGTAGCTCAGCCAGTGGCCTGCTCCAGTAGCTCAGCCAGTGGCCTGCTCCAGTAGCTCAGCCAGGGGCCTGCTCCAGTAGCTCAGCCAGTGGCCTGCTCCAGTAGCTCAGCCAGTGGCCTGCTCCAGTAGCTCAGCCAAGGGCCTGCTCCAGTACCTCAGCCAAGGGCCTGCTCCAGTAGCTCAGCCAAGGGCCTGCTTCAGTAGCTCAGCCAAGGGCCTGCTCCAGTAGCTCAGCCAAGGGCCTGCTTCAGTAGCTCAGCCAAGGGCCTGCTCCAGTAGCTCAGCCAAGGGCCTGCTCCAGTAGCTCAGCCAAGGGCCTGCTTCAGTAGCTCAGCCAAGGGCCTGCTCCAGTAGCTCAGCCAAGGGCCTGCTCCAGTAGCTCAGCCAAGGGCTGCCCCAAGCAGCCACAGAGGTTACAGGGGAGCATCGGGACAGGGTCAGATCAGTCTGATCCAACCGTGCGTTCCACTCCCTCAGGAAAATTATAAACCAACCCTCTCGCAACAACAAACTGGTGAGCAAACTCCATATCCACCCCGACATACATCCCAATGTCCATCCCAATATACACCAAAAAAACATCACCACACACATTTACCTATTTCCTCTGGCAATATACATACTTGCTTATACGCACGCACACACACACACACTCACGAACACAC
>JAWQFJ010001202.1:0-17500 GCA_034096865.1 Theodoxus fluviatilis
ATAAAAAAAAAAAACATTTAAAACGGTCTACCTCGAATTAAGAATAATGATAGTGGATTTTGGTGGCAGGGTGTATTGTGTTAGGTGAAAAACTTTTGAATTAAGATTGAGATGACAGTAATTAGACGAGAGCGAGAGATAGATACAATATACTAGCGTAATATATATGTAAATGAGGAGCGCAGGTCGTGTCGTGACAGATATATACGAACGACCGTGATACCCGTAGACCGATAGAGTAAAGATACAGTGTGAGATATCCAGATATACAGTAGATCCAGATGTAATCTACATAGAGAGAGACAAAGAGAGACAAAGAGAGAGAGAGACAGAGACAGAGAGAGAGAGACAGAGACAGAGAGAGAGACAGAAAGAGAGAAATATTTCTTCTTGTCACAATGTTTTATTTTGAGGGCCACTGGAAGATGGACTTTTATTGTACTAGTGTATACCCTAGTTAAATAAAATAAATGAATTTAAATTAATTCAACTGAATAGATGGAGGAGGAAGAACAGAAGATGGAGGCGAAGGGACAGAAGATGGAGAAGGAACAGAAGATGGACGAGGATGGACAGAAGACGGAAGAGAACGAAGGGAAGATACCAAAAACAGACGATTGTGGAGGACGAACAAAAGATTGGGAATCAGAAGCAGAAGAAAATTGCTGAAGTAGAGAACACAGTTTATGCCCGTGAAACAATGAAAACCCTTGTCATTCTGTAGGGCAGAACTTGAAACCTGCATCATGGTTGGGAGAGAAGGCAGTAACAATGTCTTCATTGCACTTCCAGATTCTATTGGGTCCGGTTATAGATAGAATTCGGGTGCATGGACACACCTGAAATCAGCCCTTGGCACGCGAGCAACGAAAAGCCAACCCAGATCCGTTCAGGTCTTGCTTGGAGCGGCTGTACCTGTGTCCAGGTATCGAACGACTGCTGGCCCCGTGCCAGGCCGCCAGGTAGGAGAACAAAGCGCCTCCATCTCAGGTAACGTGCGTGTCCATAGAACCGCATCGATCAGACACTTCGCTTCCCTCGTCGTCCCGGACAGCGCCAATGACGCCAGCGGCCCAGCAGCAGCAGCAGCCTCCCAGAGAGCAGCCCTCCTGACTATTTGATGCGGAGATGCCAGCCCTCGATGACTCCCTGCACTATTTAGAAGGGCTACGTACCTAGGTGATCGTTCGTCCCCTCCTGGATAAGTTCCACAGACAATCCATTGTTCACGGTGGCGGGACGTCAGGTGAAATATTTATCGAATCGATCCAAAACCTGGGCAGAGTGGATTGGATCAATGCAAGCGCGCGGATGTTGTCGGTGGGAACATAAGTGGGAAAGGACTGTTTGCGTGCAGGGAGAGAAAAGTGGAACCATTGCAGCTGGAAAAATGCGAAATGTTGATGCAGGATAACTGTCGAGAAAAAGGACCCCAAACCTTACTTTCCTCACCAGATCAATTTCATCCCTCCCTTTTTTCTCCCTCAAAATGCCATTCCTTTGCTGAAAACAAGAACATGTTTTGAACACACCATTCGATACCCAATCAAATGCACAAACGCATCTGAGGACGCGGTAGAAATTGTATCAAAATCACCATCGGGGCTGCATCATGACGAGAAAGAAGTGACATAAATTCCCCATACAAAGCGTTCATGATCTTTGCATAGCTCTGGCATCTTTTTGAGCATCTTGCTTGAGGAGTGGAAATTTCATGTGAAAAGCATCAGCCTCCATCTTGTCGCATTTTTATTTCTATTTACCACTACTTCATCCCATCCTTCATTCTTTCTCTTCCACAACCTTCGTCCCCTCACAACTAAACATATGAAAGTACCAATGTCCGTGCACGGTCTTTTGACTGTACCACGATGAAGCTTCTTAAATTATACAAAATAAAAACACATAATCATAAAATATCATTCGAAGATGTTTACACTATGGTTGTAAAACATATTTTATCGAGAGAAAAAGTTCCGTATAACCAGTTTATGTGGAACGTTTGATACGACTTACACAACATATATAATCAATGTCAGCACGCTCCTGTGAAAACCGTTGATCAATATGGTAACGGCACGCACTGAAGACGAGGGGAAAAGATGGGGTTATGTAAAGGAAGAATGCCAAAAGTAGGTTTCCTCTTTGAGGCGGGTAGATGGGGAATGGAGAAATCAATGACATGGAGTTGCAGAACCGGTTTTCTAAACACGCAGGACTCTCGTGCCGGAAGCTGATACGTGGGCACGGAGTTTGAATTTCCTGAAAACAAACAAGCGATCGATACCTGCGCACGTAGGCACAGAGACTAGTGTACCGGGGGAGGGGGGGGGGGGGGGGGTAGGGGTGAGAGGAGGGGAGGAGGGAAGGTGGAGATCAATGGTGCAGTGCTAGGTGGCCATGTTGAAAGTTGGAGCTGCTGTCAGTATGAAGAACGTCATTAGAGAGATCAGAACCCAAGAGTTACAAGTCATGCATTTGCCATAAACATTTGCAATGAACAGAATAATCATATGTTGATTTATTTGAATTTTTTCTCAATAGACCATGTGAAGCTCTGAAAACAAGTGTTTTCTTTTCTCCCATTTTAGGCCAAGGCCAATGTATAATGCTCACTGCCAGATCTCGTAAGCAAAGATCGGCTTTGTCAGTCGATAACCTCATTCCTGCTCACCTCATAGTTTGTTTTGGTAGACTATTAAAGGTAAACAAAACATACACTTTGTTTAGAATTATCAAAGATTATAGGTTACACAAAGATAGCTCATGCCGAGCTTTTGCTATATAGAGTTACAAGACGCTCGGAACGCAGCGCCCCAAGCGGCCAAGACTATGGGGAAGTAATCACACTGCTTAGATACATGTAAAAAGTGCTTGTTTGTCGACGCGTTTCTGATGCATTCCGATCATGTTTGTGAATACATTTACGGTGTAATGTGTAATAAAATGATTTGCTGCAATAATGGGGGTGTTTTGGCTTTGTTTTTTTGTAGCAGGCGTTGTGAAATCGAAAGATTTGGTTCATCGAAATGTGAGCCTATAGTCCGTTTCAACATTGCTCTGTCAGTGGAGACAAAGATTATTCGTCTGCTAGCCATCTAGGTACATACGACCGGTGAGGTTTGTTTACTTATCTTCTGTGGGTTTTGTGCAGAAAGTATACGTTAAAACAGTCTAATATGACTATTTTCGATTAGTTTTTAATCTAATTAATATTTTTGCATGTTTTAACGCGGCCGGATCTTTGGCATTACTCCCCGGGCGTGCGAAGTCAGTAGCGTCCACTGACAGAGCAATGTTTAAACGGACTATAGGCTCACGCGCATGCGCACAAGCATCCATTTAGATGAACCAAATCTTTCGATTTCACAACGCCTGCTACAAAAAAACAAAGCCAAAACACCCCCATTATTGCAGCAAATCATTTTATTACACATTACACCGTAAATGTATTCACAAACATGATCGGAATGCATCAGAAACGCGTCGACAAACAAGCACTTTTTACATGTATCTAAGCAGAGTGATTACTTCCCCTTAGTCCTGGCCGCTTGGGGCGCAACGTGTCTCGATCCTCATAACAATGAGCTTATGAGCTATCTTTGTGTAACCTATAATCTTTGGAATTGTCACATAAAATCAGTACAGTTTGTATTTATGGTACGAAGTGACTAATTTCAGTAAAATGTAAGCAATCTATTGACATGTGTGCTTTTTTCAACAGACTGGCAAACCAAATCTTGAACAAATAAAAACCAGAAGACAATTTCGATAGAAAAAACTTCATATATCATTTGATACACGAACGAGCTCCTTGCTTTTCACCAACAGTAGTCTACACTCCGTGAGCCCTCAAATACAGCGAATGCGTGACATCTACAAAGTTATCATCCTTCCTCGCCTTCGTGCTTAACAGACCTTAAAGACACATGACAAGGTGGCGGCCGCAGTCGGGTAGAAAAGGCAGATCATCCCGTAGAGCTTGCACCTGGAGCATTTACCAGTGGACTGAATTGTCTACCTGCGGAAATTATTATCTTATCAGCTGAGGTTTATGTTTCAACCTGGTGGAATCCTTTATTGCGATTATCTTTGTGTTTCACACTGCGCCATCAATAAGGAAAATGGGGGGTGCGGACTGGGGCAGGGGTGGGGAGTGGAAATCAACAATCAAATAAACATCATTCATGAACAAAGTCGAGGATTTTCTTGGGTTAAAAAGCAACATTTTCAATGGGTTTCATTACTTTTATTGACAAACACGTATAGTTTATTTGGTATTTCAATGACTTGATAATCTACTGCGTCGATGTTCATCAAACCAGCTGTATCATATCGCCAAGAGATCTGATTCAAAGTTCAAGGAGGGGAGAACCGATGGTTTATACTGTTAAAGACCACGACTGTAGTCCCCACTAGCAGATATGAACACTCTCCTTACAGTTTCTCCTCTGACGTTCCCATCTAAATCTGCACTAGGAAGGAACCTCAAAGGCCTATATAAATACATGTATGTGTTGCCTGTACGATAAGGGCAGCACCGTTCAAGATTGCGACCAGTAGCTGCTTTCATTCAACCTGTTGTAGTCAGAGCAAGGTGTTGCAATAAACTCGTAACAAAATGAAAACTTACGAAAGTGAAGTGGCAAGAAACTCCCAACGGAGCGAGGCAACAGACAGTTTTCAGAGGAAGGGTCCTCATCAACAAGCATTTCGGTCCTTTACACCTCCTAGCACCCTCAGGTTGAGGGCCACACTTAGCTATAGCTCCAGTATAATGTAGATAGGGAGAAGTAGTAGTTAGTAGTAGTAGTAGTAGTAGTGGTAGTAATAGTAGTAGTAGTAGTACAGGGTGACACAAAAAAGTATCATCACCTAAACTTGAATAACTTTTGAAATATTCCATCAATTCTTTTAATTTTTTCAATTCATCAAGAAGAAGCCTTGTTCTGTGAGTGCACTAAAGTAGAACTTCGAGATGCCTTGGACCACTGAGCAAAAGACATTTATAGTCGAGGCATATTTTCGGCTGAAGTCTATTCATGCAGCTCAGCTGCAATTCAGACAACGGTTCGAATGTCGGGAATTTCCTCTCCACAGGACGATCTACAGTTGGGTCAACAAGTTCAGAACCCATGGGACTGTGCTAAACCTAAATGGTAAAGACACTAACAGACAATCACACTCTGGACGACCAAAATCATCAAGGACACCACCCAACGTTGCTGCAGTCAGAGACTCTGTTGCCAGCAGCCCAAGCAAGTCTGTGCGTCGTCGAAGTCAAGATCTTGGAATCAACCGGGAGTCCGTGAGGAGAATTTTGATCTCAGAACTCCACTTGTATCCTTACAGAATACAGATTAAACAAAAGCTTACACCTGAAGACATGAGGAAGCGAGGGATGGCTACGGCAGCGTTTCCCTGACCGACTGATCAGCCGCAGATGTGACCCAGAGTGGTCGCCGCATTCACCGGACTTGAACCCCCCAGATTTTTATCTGTGGGGATACCTAAAGGACAGGGTGTAAGTAACCATCCCCCGGACCATCCGAGACCTGAAGGCAGCAGTCACAGCAGCCATAAGAGCGATCCCAAGGGAGGAGTGCGAGAGGGTCCAAGTGTGTTTGCAGCACCAGGGAGCACACTTGGAGCACATTTTGGATCGCCAGTGACACAGAGAGTTTTTGAAGTACAGATGTGAAACTTTAGGGATGTCTGCTACATACACTTGACCTAATGTCACCAAAGTTTTGTGTAGATCTGAGTAAAATTACGAAAGTTATTCGAATGTTGGTGATGATACTTTTTGTGTCACCCTGTAGTAGTAGTAGTAGTAGTAGTAGTAGTATAGTAGTAGTAGTAGTAGTAGTAGTAGTAGTAGTAGTAGTAGTAGCAGCAGAAGCAGCAGTAGTAGTAGTAGTAGTAGTAGTTAGTGTTAGTAGTAGTAGTAGTAGTAGTAGTAGTAGTAGTAGTAGTAGTAGTTAGTTGTAGTTAGTAGTAGTAGTAGTAGTAGTAGTAGTAGTAGTTGTTGTTGTTGTTATATTTGTAGTTGTTGTTGCTGCTGCTGCCGCTTTAACAGCATGCTGAGGGGTTAGGAACCATGCGAGGCTCTGTGCCACGGTTCAATCGCTGAAACATACGATGCCTGGGACTTTACTTTTTATATTCCATCAAGAACGAGAAAATTCACCTTGTGACCATGTCTTTGCGTCCATTTAGCACATGGAAAGCCGAATGTTCCAAAATAGTCTGACTTGTTTCTATTATGGTCAGATATACTGTGCGACGTTTCATAATCTGATGGTTATTTGAACATAGTTAATAGAGACGAAAGTTTTTCTCTCTGAGGAACGCATTCGAAACGTAGTCGTCTCAAAGTCGAGCATCAAAGTTCTTTAATGGGCCTCTACCTGAGCAACGTTTCTTGGATGTTTCTCAGAGGATAGGAACAAGTTCTCTGCATGGTAGTAAAAACACATTACAAATAACCTTTAATCCAAGCAACTGTCTCACAGGCTTCCCACCTACTTATCCCAGAGAGACACTATAGTGTCCTCTGTCTGAACTCATTGCTTCTGAGGTGGAGGTTCTGGAGTGGGTCTGGGAGTCTAAGATCATGTTCCAATTAAAGAGAAGGAGGACAGCATCAACATGCGCAGTATGGGAAATGTCTACTTGGTAATATATCTACAGTGCTTGGCATACATCACACAAAATGTAGACACGATAGAGGGACATTGAAATAATCCTTGTGAATCAATATAGTGTGTTGAAGGAACTTTCCGTGATATCCTCTGGAAGGAAGACGTAGATAGGATGGACGAGTTGGGTGGGAATGAGGTGTACGCTAGGTGGCTAAAGGAGTGGAGTTGCATGACAGGAGAGGAGGGGGACGGGGGTGAAGGGTGAAGAGGAAGCCATGCTACGTTGACCAAGTACCAAAGGATGGCCTAGAAGAACAAAGGAATGTGGAGGCAGAGTTCTGCCAAGGCAACAAGGCCTTACTGCCAGGCCAGAGACGGGCTTCGAGCATTCCTCATCGATCATAGCAGGGGAATCGATTGCAATTCGATCTAAGCCGATCGTCATCCGACGCCATGTCAGACAGAAGAGGCCGGGTCCTGCCAAGAGGAGCCGAACGCCAGTCTCTTGACATGCCTGGCATTCCTGGGTCAGGAGGATAGGACGCATCCAGGCAGAGAGCCACTGCTGCAGAACCTTTCTAGAACCTTCTGCAGGAAAAAAAAAATCCTGGCATTTCGGGTTCTATACAGTATATTGATCTCATTTGTGATTTTCAGAAATATGCAGACGACACAGAGTTGTCGAAGAGCTCAGTAGTCGAGGAATTTCCTTATGTACAGTCAGATATCAAGACATGCGTTGATGATGTACTCGCATGGATGAACAGTAACAAACTCAAGCTTAATACAGATAAAACTGAAGTTATGCCTGTTGGGGCACGGTCAAGTCTCGGGCTTATTGAGAGTGATTCCACTGTTATTGGGGGTAGCTCTATTCCATTCCAGAGCTCGGTTAGGTACCTCTGTGTTCAGATTGACCAGACATTGTCGATGCGGAAACAGATCAGCAGTACTTGCAGTGCCTGTTTTCTTGAACTACGCCGCATTGCATCCATTCGCCAATATCTTTCTGACACTGCGCGTGTTAGACTGGTCACTGCCAGGGTCACTTCAAGGCTGGATTATTGTAATTCAGTTGTGGCGGGTCTTCCAGCAGAACAATTGAACCGTCTGCAGCGCGTTCAAAACAGCGCAGCACGTCTCGTGCTGAGGAAGGGAAAACGCGATCATGTGACACCCATGCTTAGGCATCTACACTGGCTTCCTGTGAAATTCCGCTGCCAGTACAAACTTGCTGTTTTGGCCTACCGTCATTTTGATGGTACTCTTCCTGTGTATCTTTCGGCATCCCTTCGCACATATCAACCATCCCGTTCTCTCCGTTCAGCAAATGAAAAGCTTCTCAAAATTCCTAAACGTAGTACAAAATCTTTTGGTGAGCGTAGTTTTAGTTTCAATGCCCCCTCTGTCTGGAACTCGCTGCCGGCTGGCCTGCGTGACGCACCCACTTTACCTATTTTAAAGTCGCAACTGAAGACTCACATGTTTCGACTGGCTTTTGTTTGATTTTTCTTCTCATGATCATGTATGTTGTTTCCATTCTCAGGTCTGTAAGTTGTATTATGTTTTGTATTATGTTGGTAAGCTTGTTGATGAATGTCTGCGTGTGAATGTGGTTATGTCAGCGCATTGAGTTGTACAGAAGTGCGCTATACAAATGCTATTCATTATTATTATTATTATTATTATTATTATTATTATTATTATTATTATTATTATTATTATTATTATTATTATTATTATTATTATTATTATTATTATTATTATTATTATTATTATTATTATTATTTCCGCTACTCTCGAAACAGTGGAAACGAGTCGCTTTGCCAACAAACCCCATCTGATAAGCTTGCTGGCGTGTTGTATGATGAGGTCAATAGTGACGCTTCGTTTCGAAGTGACCGATCAACAAGCCATTGCAGCCGTGCAGCTTTGCTGAGGCTAACATCATGGTTGTGTCTGGTATTGATTGGACGTGCACAGAGCCTTTTCATGAACGGAAAATGCGCATGCGCAACCATTTAGACCCGTGTTGTTGAAAACATTGCAGCGTCTGAAATATTAAAGACGACATGAACTCAGTACGGAACTGCTCAGTGGGATTTTCGGTCCGTATTACTGCATAGTTAGGCTATAGTGCAAAATGGAGCAAAGATAAAAACTATCTTCTTTGTCATCGCCACATTAAAAACAGCAACAATGGCAATAACAACAAACACTATTGAACGAGTGGACAAACGCACGTTCAGATATTTGTACCAAAATACATGTACATGTTTATCTGAAATATTTGTGTGAAAGTATACTACCAGTAATCACGGAATGATGACTCACAATCTTAATGTTAATGGTTCATGACAAACTTTATAAATGATATTCCAGGAAATAGGTGGCGAAACGACTTCAAATTTTGAAAACTGTGAATTGTGACAAAAATATCGGAACACTACACAGGGCCGGATCTAGGGGGGGTGCTGGGGGTGCTCGAGCACCCCCCCCCCCCCCCCAAAAAAAAAAAAAAAAAAAAAAAAAACAACCGTGGCAGCCGGGAGTTGGGGGAAGGAGGGAGGGGGGGGGGGGGGGGTGGTTGCTCAAATATGTTGATCTACTTCCCACCTCATCGGATATCGGCACACTTTGCTTGGTAGCAGAGACAGTATAGTTAGTAAAAAGCTTGGGAAGGAGGGGGGGGGGGGGGGGGGGGGGCTAAAAGATGCTGGGCCCAGATGCTGTACTACTCTCCACTTGGTATAAGCACACTCTACTTGGCAGCCAAGGTAGCTGGGGAGGGAGGGGGGGGGGGGGGGTGCTGCTATAATTAAGATGCCTTCCTTTTGCTACTCGCACAGACAAATCAAACCCGGGCAGAGACAGGAAGAATCTGTGACCAAACAAAAACTCTTGGAAATGACCGCACTGCCAGATTGCACAGATTTGCACCATTTTTCTCAAAATTTTCCGGGGGGGCATGCCCCCGGACCCCCCTAGAGGGGCGTGCCTGCTTCGCAGGCACGCACTCGTGGCTTCGCCACTTCGATGAGAAGACCCTAAAACAATTTTAAGCACCCCCCCTCAAAAAACTTTGATCCGGCCCTGCTACAGACAGCAGCAAAGCAGTGACAGCAGTAGCCAAGATGGTGAAGATGTGAGAAATGTTAAGACAGTTGCTTCAGAATGATTTCAATGCTACGCATTTCATGCGTTCGCCAAGAGTCTGTTCTGTTTCTGAGTTGTGTTCGTAAGCCTGTTCTTAATGACAAATAAATCTTGGCTAGTATTCATCAAGTCTTGGCAAATAACTTATTGGCAAACATTCGGCAAAAATTCGACAACTATTGCGCCAAGTTTTGGCAAATCTTTAGCTTCTTAATTGCTTGACGAAATCAAGCCAAGATCTTGCAAACAAAGGACACTTACAATATGTCATCGATTGGCATCATGCCTATACCGTCAGTATGTATTGGTTGTAAATGGAAACTAATTGACATATTTTTTCCGCCACTGTGTTCTAAGGGGATCTCACGAATATCTCGTGCCAATAGCTATTGACATTACCTGTCGAGGCAATATCCCAAGTCTTGGCAAATATTTGCCAAGTCTTGGCCAAAAGCAATTAAGAACCGGAACACTTGACCAAATATTCAGCGAATATATCCCAAGACCTGGCAAATTTGATCGAATACTTGGCCATTATTTGCAAAGACTTGGCAAACACCAGTTAAGAACCGGCTTTACCCGGGAACATTTATATCTATATACGGTAGATGCCAGGACTTCACCCGAGAAGGAGCTCGTAAGAGAATGATTTCCGTATATATATATATATATATATATATATATATATATATATATATATATATATATATATATATATTTCACCGTTCAGGACGATTATGTACGTTTCAGAAAATGGCTGTTCAGTCATGAAAGTTCTACTTTTGCTCTTGAAAACTTTTCTATCTTTATTTCAACCCATTCTCACCTTAGTTCATCTTCCGCCACTGACTATACAATAATTTTATGCTCTCCTCTCCTAAACCCTCATATTTTAAAATATACGTCTGTATAGACTTTTCAATTATCTCACTGCCCTCAGACCTCGCTTCATCGTCATTCTCATCGCTTTCACCTCTCCACATTTGTCATTATCAAACTTGTCCATTCTAGATTTACTAGAGACTTCGCCTACTGACTCGGGTTCTTGTCATCATCGACCCGATCTTACAAGTTAGGCCTATTAAAGTATACATTACGCCGTGCGGGCAAGTTGATCTCATCCACTCGATGATAGTGAATTTTCGGCCCTGCCAGACCAGGGAAACGAAATTGTCAATTCAAGCCGGAATTAAACAGTTATCTGCTGCTATACTCATTCGAGCTTTACATGACACAGTACTGTTTTCCACCCCCACATACATGTACTTTGAGCGATCTAGCAAAGATCTAGTATTCAGAGCAGACGCTTCGAGAATCGACCGGAACTAGGTGGTTCTACCTAATAACGCGTTGTTTTTCGACAGAGAGCGCCGAGGATAACTCCTGCAGGGTACGTTAATCAGAATGTCCTATAGGTACGTGCGACTTTGCTGCAGGTCTGGTCTTATTTTGTGCTGCTCTCATGATAATAATTGTTTGTTCTTTTTACCTCCAGCAGCTATAAGATTTTGAGAAGCAGAATGATGATAAGGGTGATCATCATGTGAAATGTAGACTTCACACGTTCAGTTGTAAGCGCTTTAATTACATGTAGATTATATCGTAGGGTAGCATGGGGTAAAACGCCCATGTGGGGTCAAACGCCCACCCTCGAAATTTCTCAGACAGCGTGACCCAGAGAGATATATGATGCTTTGCTAGCCTCCTCTCGTAAGCAGACGCCGTGTCTACGACAGAGAAGAATCCAGACCAAAAAGCAAGTTTTTCAGAATTATTTGTTTATTTCCTCTTTGTTTTCAGTAATTTCATCGATTCCTACTATTCAGTAATATGATCTGCATCTCAAATGAAACGAAAAAGCTTTGTATTTGGCTGAAAGTAGAATGTCTCAGCTCCAAGCTAGTGATGGTGGAACCACATTCTGCGTCCACTTTCCCGCCAAATTCCACAAATATAAATAATCGGTCAGCCTGGGGCAAGACGCCCATCCCCTAATTGGGGCAAGACGCCCAGGGTAGGCCTCTTGCCCCGTTGTTCCAGTCTATAGCCCTCTCCTTGTTTTCAACTCAATGACAGTGACAATATGCGTGTGTGTTCGTGTATAGATATTCTTCTGTGTGTGTGTGTGTGTGTGTGTGTGTGTGTGTGTGTGTGTGTGTGTGTGTGTGTGTGTGTGTGTGTGTGTGTGTGTGTGTGTGTGTGTTTGAGACAGACAGACAGACAGACGGACAGACGGACGGACGGACGGACGGACAGACGGACAGACAGACAGACAGACAGACAGACAGACAGACAGAGACATGATATACTCGATATAATCAGAGTTCTTCAATTTACGCAAAGAAAAACCTAAGTAAATCTGACAGAGTTTTATTTTGCGAAGGTGTGGCAAAATGCTTCACACTAAGGGGCAAATCATTCTTTATTCAGTAGAAGTAGTTCTAGGTTTTTGACTGTTACTATTATCTCTGCTTAGGTGAGGCAAATTTGCCTCACAGGTCACACTATGGGGCAAATCGCCCACCATGGGCGTTTTGCCCCCTAGTCATGGGCGTTTTGCCCCATGCGTGGGGCAAGAAGGCCAAATAAATTTTTTCGATTTTTTACCTATTTTGTTTTTATTTTTTATATTATCCACAAATTCTTATAGCAGTTAGTAGCCTATGTAGCCCTCAATATTTAGAGCCTATTTTGATGTGCCTCTGGTTTCAACAAGAAGAGCCAACACAGTTCTTGCTTAAGGGGGGCGTTTTGCCCCATGCTACCCTACGTCAGGGCCGGATCAAAGTTTTTTGAGGGGGGGTGCTTAAAATTGTTTTAGGGTCTTCTCATCGAAGTGGCGAAGCCACGAGTGCGTGCCTGCGAAGCAGGCACGCCCCTCTAGGGGGGTCCGGGGGCATGCCCCCCCGGAAAATTTTGAGAAAAATGGTGCAAATCTGTGCAATCTGGCAGTGCGGTCATTTCCAAGAGTTTTTGTTTGGTCACAGATTCTTCCTGTCTCTGCCCGGGTTTGATTTGTCTGTGCGAGTAGCAAAAGGAAGGCATCTTAATTATAGCAGCACCCCCCCCCCCCCCCTCCCTCCCCAGCTACCTTGGCTGCCAAGTAGAGTGTGCTTATACCAAGTGGAGAGTAGTACAGCATCTGGGCCCAGCATCTTTTAGCCCCCCCCCCCCCCCCTCCTTCCCAAGCTTTTTACTAACTATACTGTCTCTGCTACCAAGCAAAGTGTGCCGATATCCGATGAGGTGGGAAGTAGATCAACATATTTGAGCAACCACCCCCCCCCCCCTCCCTCCTTCCCCCACCGCCCGGCTGCCACGGCGGTTTTTTTTTTTTTTTTTTTTTTTGGGGGGGGGGGTGCTCGAGCACCCCCAGCACCCCCCCTAGATCCGGCCCTGTACGTCACTACATGTTCTGACTCCTGCTAGGAATTCCTGCTCTGCACTCGAGAAGATGCATTTTCACTTTCCACAGTGAAATCATTAGCATCAGCATCAAACACAGCAGAACAAGAAAGGAGAAAACGGCTGACGTCAAATGAGCAATCGCAATGATTACTTCAATTCCTTTCTCCACTCCGGCGCAATGCTTGAGGTATTTACTTGAACTTGAAGCAGTCGTAAGTTTGGTGCGGCGTTCGTTGCAAATGACATTAGACAAAACCCAGAGTGACGCAGACTAGGCCCATTCTGGTACGCACCAGCAGAGATACCGTGCAAAAGTATTCTTTGCCTCTGGCGTACCAGAATGGTTTAGACCTACGTATGCGAATCGACGCCATTTCAAAGAAGGGCATGGCGATTGAGAATCTTAATTTCCTAATATCGCTTCGTCTCTCTGTCTCTGTCTCTTTGCCTGTGTCACTCTCTGTGTCTCTGTCTCTATCTCTCTGTCTGTCTCTGTCTCTATCTCTGTCTGTCTGTCTCTATCTCTGTCTCTGTCTGTCTCTGTCTGTCTCTGTCTGTCTGTCTGTCTGTCTGTCTGTCTGTCTGTCTGTCTGTCTCTCTCTCTGTCCGTCTGTCCCTCTCTCTCTCTCTCTCTCTCTCTCGTCTGTCTCTCTCTCTCTCTCTCTCTCTCTCTCTCTCTCTCTCTCTCTCTCTCTCTCTCTCTGTTACACACACACACACACACACACACACACACACACACACACACACACACACACACACACACACACACACACACGTAGGCCTACGTGCACACACTCACACACCATTACCACCACTATCTCCACCACCACCAAATCACCACCACCACCATCAAGAACATCACAACGATTACCACCATTGCCGCCACCTCCATTAACAACAATTAAGAACCACAACGACGACAATATTAACTATAGTGACGGCGACATGCAGGGTCTGGAACGACGAGCCCGAGTTGCTCGCAACATCAGGAGAGAATTTGCATACAACTAGCAAAACCATCTAGGGTACTTTAAACGCCAGATTGTATTAGTGCTGCTATTACTAGCTAAATGGTTGTTGAAACCCGTCTTATTTGGACCAGTGATTAACTCATGCAGTCGGCCTACCGTTATTAAAGAGTTAATTCATAATTATGCTTTGAGTGGAGTCGAGGTGATACAGGTTTGAGTCATGCTGGTATAACACTAATCATGCCGTTCATTAACGTATTTCAACTTACTTGAAATCCTACAAAAACTCACAAAATTGAAGGAAAATTCGTATAAAAAAACTATTTGCGTTAAAATATAGGTTGCATGACAGAAAACATTAGTTCGGTCATTCTGATCTCTCTCTCTCTCTCTCTCTCTCTCTCTCTCTCTCTCTCTCTCTCTCTCTCTCTCTCTCTCTCTCCAACAATTCCCACACATAAAAGGCCAGACTACGGGCCAGAAACTTCATAAGATGTTTTTGATGGTGCAGAGGCGCAGGGAGGAGGAGCCAATCGATTTTCTCTCTCCTGGTTACCACGCAACACTGACGCAAGTCGCCATCTCGCATCCAAAGCCTCAAATCATGTGCGGCCACAGGAAGCGAAGATCGATTTATCGACAAACCCACCCCGCCAGTATCGCTTCTCAGCTCGCTGACTGGTCCGCACACCCCGTTGCAGTGCCGACTTGCCAGTGACGTCACGGGTTATTCTCGGCCATCTTAGCTCTGGGAGTGCAGCACTGTGGATGGTTCATCGATCGAAAAGTTCTGCCACATAGAATATCTTCCCGCAACTCGTCCCCGGCCAGTCGGGCTTGCCTTCCTTCAGGTACAAGCGTCTTTCGCAACTAGGAACCGAGCGACAAGTCCCAGCGGAGCCCCGGCCCAGGTAGTCTCGAGATCGTGAGGAGATGGCGATGCGATCAAGCCGCCCCGTGAGCGCGCAGTCGCGCACGGCTTGGAGCGACGATAACTACGGTGCGGACGGCATTCGGGACGACCCAGCCCTGCAAGGCATGGACAGCGAGGTGTACGTGGGCAGCGATTCCCGTCGCGCTGGAAACTCCTCCGAGGTCCAGAAGTCCAAAGGAGGATGTTGCCAAACCTTCCTTCGTGGAGTCCGATGTAAGTCGATACAGTATTTCTACGAGTGCGGAGTTCCATGTCTGCGAGAGCTCTCCCTTCTCTCACTCACAGTACCCTGGGAGCGGCCTGTCAGGCACCACTGGCCATTTCACCCATTCACTATCTGCCACTGTTTCCGTCTAGAACGTTGGCGTCCCCTAACTTTCGATTAGCTGTGGTTGTTGTTCATTGTGCTAGCTGGATCTGGTCTCATGTTTGCCATAGTTTCACAGATTTGAGTGGAATCGAAATCGAGTGATGGGCACGGTCGCTTTTGTGTACGTTTTCCAGTGTTAGGTGTTTATGAGGTCGAACAGTTTTCAGCGGCCCAGATAAACGAGGTGAAAGCAGATCGAGATACACCTAGAATGTAGACCTCGGAACTCTTTCTGTTGCCTTGTTCAAACCTCAGACAGAGCTGCAGATCGAGCTAGGAATCACACAACGCAACGATCTGCTGAATGAACAGCGCAATCTGTAGAGTAGTTCGTCATCGTTCTCAAGCTCAGGAGAATGTGAGCTAGGGATGGACATGGAATCTTATTTATAAGTAGTAGACAATCTGCTCTTGCCGCGGAAGTAACAGAAAAAAGGAGTTTCACTCGATAATTGTATATCTTTGTTTCAGTTTTAAAAAATTCTATATTGCTTTATTCATATGTGTATTTCTCATTATGAAGATACCTGTTTATCAGAATAAATTATGTGGATTAACGGTAGAGATATTTCCTACTGAGTGTGAAAGTCAACAAATGATTTGTGCTCTTTAATAACATACATTGTAAGTCTACACTCTTTGAAATGTGACAAAATGACAACATGGTGTGTTCTAAATGCAGCTATTTTCGAAAGTATCATTGCAAACCTTTTGCACAAAACAGGATCAGTAGGATGGGATACTGTGCAGGCACATCTACCCCAGAAGCAGAAATCAATAGTGCCAAGGCAAAGGGTACCAAGTGGGGTGGGCTGGGAGGCTGGGTGGGAAGAGCAGGCAGTCTGTATTGATTTCCCTACGTGGCCCAGCAGTTCCCATGACCACTGTCTCCAGGGTGGGTGGTCATCAATAAGCAATACATAGTGCCTTGGTGCTGACTGCCTGCCTGGGTGGAGAGAGATAAGCATGGCTGCAGGTACCACCTATCCATCTTGTATCAGTGATTGAGCCACAGAAAATGTTCTGCAGTTCAACAGGCAAAGTAGTTCAAGCCTTACTGAATGGCTTGTGGAATGAAGTTACACCTACTGGCTTTGGCATGGCTGCAGTTTCTGTGTGTGTGTGTGTGTGTGTGTGTGTGTGTGTGTGTGTGTGTGTGTGTGTGTGTGTTTAATAAATTAAAAAAGTGAAAATAAACAATAATCAAGGACACACATATATATACATATTATTTAACTCTTCTTTTAATTCAACTGTACAGTGTGCGAGTGTTGGAATGCTTTGTATGAGTGTGGACTTTTCATTGTGAACGCCATGAGCTTGCCTATTAGGGAAGGTGTGTGCGTATAAATAATCTTTATTATTATTATTATTATTATTATTATTATTATTATTATTATTATTATTATTATTATTATTATAATAATACATGTATATTTTCACTTTGTAGAATCATACTCTTGTTAAACCAGAATTGTTTTGAACATAAATGACATATGTAATTCTTAGGTTTTATATTTTGCCATTATTAATAGATTTTAAGAATAATTTGCTTTACAATAGTTCTGTCAGACTGAGAGAAAAAAAAAATAGGGAGGGGGCCTTATAGATCATGATTATCAGAACCTTAGTTTGTAACATTCTTAAATATTACCAATGTCAATGCTTATTGTAAAGAAACCCCATTTTTATATGATTCAGCCAAGAAGAATTCACATGTGATCAAGACATCAATTTTTAAAAAGTATAAATTCCATTCTCTTCATACAAGTTATTGTTGAAGTATTTGTTGCACCTAAATACCTATGAAATTTTAGTTTTTCCCTTTATTCTTTTGTTTTTAAGCAACACATCATTATTTTTTTTTTAGTATAAAATGTCTTTAAAAAAATTCATTAAATGTATGTCATGAAGTGCTAATGGTACACTTATCTGTACATTGAATCATTTTATAGCATAGATGCAAGAAAGAATCAACTTCATGTATTTATTTTTTAAATGGTGTGGATGATAG
>JAWQFJ010001202.1:22500-72500 GCA_034096865.1 Theodoxus fluviatilis
GTGGAACCCGAGCGGTCTTCATTGACTTCACCGTCTACAATGCAAACATCAACCTCTTCTGCAACATCCGGTGAGCAATCCTCATCTTCATCCCAGATTGCTTTTTTGGGGTACTTGTTAATGCTGTTTATTGAGGGGGGGTTTATACTGAGAAAGAGACGGATGGACAGAAGGATGGATGGACAGATGGATGGACGGATGGACACAGGTGGATGGATGGACAGACAGACAGAGAGACCGACAGGCAGATCAACAGACAGACAGACAGACAGACAGACAGACTGACTGACAGACAGACAGACAGACAGACAGACAGACAGACAGACAGACAGACAGACAGACAGACAGACAGACAGACAGACAGACAGACAGACAGACAGACAGACAGACAGACAGACAGACAGACAGACTGACTGACTGACTGACTGACTGACTGACTGACTGACAGACAGACAGACAGACAGACAGACAGACAGACAGACAGACAGACAGACAGACAAACACAGACATATGGATAAAGAGACAGATGGCATTTCCTTGACGTTAGTGATCTATAAATCATAGGAATTTCAGGTTCACAATGAATAATTTTGTAGAACCATCCAGGAGAACAAGGGAAGATGTAAACTAGAAGACAGAAATGGCTTGGTGTCTGATCTGAGATGACTGAGCAAAAGAACCAGATTCATGAATTGGAGTTACATGAGCCTGAAGGCAGTTAAATCTGACTTGTTGAATGCGAGATGAAAGGGAAAGGTATTTACTCTTTGGATTGGTATGCATTGCAGCCCAAAATCTAAAGTGGCATTGCTATTTCCATGTCAGTGACTGACAGTGGAGAAAAAATGTTAGTGCCAGAGTGGCTGATGCAAAAGACTTGGATATTAAGAATGTATGTCTGTCTGTTTGGCTGGAGTGATTAAGGGTTGACTACGCATCAGTGGCACACATCACTGACCGAGTGAGCTACAGTGCCAATGACTTGACAACATGTCACTTTTCAGTGCAAAATTCAACACATGTAATATCGTTGTTGTTATGTTTTGTTGTTGTTATTAACATTGTTGTTTGCTCGCAGACTGGTGGTTGAGTTCCCTGCCACCGGGGGTGTCATCACCTCTTGGAACTTCATGACGGTCAAGCTGATCCGCTACGTCTCCATCAGCGACTTCTTCGTCCTGGCCTGCGAGTGCATCTTTGTCCTCTTCATAATCTACTACATCATTGAGGAGATCCTGGAGGTGAGTAAGCTGTCTGTGGGCAGACTTCCCAGTCCTCCTAATGCTGGCCAACTGTTTCTGTGATTTTTCCCAGTGACAGTCTGTCTGCACATAAACTTGCAGGTACATGCTAGGAGCCATTTCTTCATTGGTTTCTGTTTTGGATGATGAAAGAATGAAAAAATGAATGAGTGAATAGTGCATGAATGAATGAGGAATCAGTGTAGTTTGCTTAATTAATTCTGATCCATTTTGAATAAAGGGAGTAAGGATCCCTCATAGCAGTGTGCACAGTCGCTGATTGCTGATTTTTGCATTCTTTCCAAGACATTGCCCTTTGATTCTGAGGGCAGCCCATAGCTGTACTACTGAAAGAAGTCCGAAATGTCCGTGACTAGTACTTCTTAGTTGTGAAGAAGGAGACTTCAGGTGGCCATAACAGAACGTCAGGCACTTGGATCCCTGTTGTGCTCTGTGGTTGCAGATCAAGAAGCACCGCCTGTCCTACTTCAAAGGCTTCTGGAACCTGCTGGACATCATCGTGATCATCATCTCCCTGGTCTGCATCGCCTTCAATGTCTATCGAACCATAGTGGTCTCGGAGAAGCTGGAGGGGCTGCTAAAGAACCCGCACATCTTTGCTGACTTTGAGCGCCTGGCCTACTGGGAGACTCGCTTCAGCAACGCCATCGCCATCGCTGTCTTCTTTGCCTGGATCAAGGTATGCTCTTAGGCAAGATAATGTGTTCAACGGTTTGGAAGTCTTAATGATCATGAATATTGTACAGCAAGGTTTTGATGTATGTGTTGGTCAATTAAGTTTTCCATAGCTCTGTGTGTGTGTGTGTGTGTGTGTGTGTGTGTGTGTGTGTGTGTGTGTGTGTGTGTGTGTGTGTGTGTGTGTGCATGTGTGTGTGTGTGTGTGTGTGTGTGTGTGTGTAAAATCTCTGAGTTGCCACAAACAAATCCATTCTTAAATGACATTTTATTCAAGGAGAACATCTTCATCAATGATAATGATATGACATATTTACAATTTGTCTGTGTAGAGAGAATTTGTGATGAACATTGGACACTGTCTATAGAGCACTGTAACCTTGATTGAGAGGTTGTGCATTGGTTCCTGCTGGAAATCCTGAAAAAAATTGTGTGCCTATCCTCCTCCAGGGTTTTCACTTCATAGGAGGAGCTTGAAAAAACATGCTCAATTAAGATTAGAATGATATGGTCATTGGCTTGGATGGGTCATGTGGCATTTGGGATGAGGGTAGAAATAGACCCTATGCAGTTCATGAGGGGCTTAAGATCTGGAAACACAAGACTTGACTAACCCTTACTCTAACCAGCTGGAGTCAATTTTCATTATCAATGGCCTTACATAAGCTCCAAAGGCTGTTCAGCTGCAAAACTAGTGATGTTATTGATCAATGGCCTTACATAAGCTCCAAAGGCTGTTCAGCTGCAAAACTAGTGATGTTATTGATCAATGGCCTTACATAAGCTCCAAAGGCTGTTCAGCTGCAAAACTAGTGATGTTATTGATCAATGGCCTTACATAAGCTCCAAAGGCTGTTCAGCTGCAAAACTAGTGATGTTATTGATCAATGGTCTGAGATAAGCTCCAAAGGCTGTTCAGCTGCAAAACTAGGGATATTATTGATCAATGGCCTTAGAAAAGCTACAAAGGCAGATAGGCTGCAAAACTAGTGATGTTATTGATCAATGGCCATACATAATCTCCATAGGCAGATAGGCTGTAAAATTTTCATCACCATCATTATCACCATCACCATCATCATCATCATCATCATCATCATCAATATCATCACCATCACCATCATCATCATCACCATCATCAATATCATCATCACCATTGTCAATATTATCATCACTACCACCACCACCATCATCATCATCACCATCATCATCACTATCATCATCATCATCATCATCATCATCATCATCATCATCATCATCATCATCATCATCATCATCATCATCATCATCATCATCATCATCACCACCACCACCACCACCATCATCATCACCATCACCATCATCATCATCATCATCATCATCATCATCATCATCATCATCACCATCACCATCATCATCATCAATATCATCATCACCATCACCATCACCATCATCATCACCACCACCATAGGACAGGGCATGAGAATGAGGCATGCTTGCTTGCCCTGCAGATCTTCAAGTACATCAGCTTCAACAAGACCATGACGCAGCTGTCCTCCACCCTGGGTCGATGCGCCAAGGACCTGGCTGGCTTCGGCGTCATGTTCATGATCATCTTCCTGGCCTTCACCCAGCTGGGCTACCTGCTCTTCGGCACCCAGGTCAAGGACTTCAGCAGCTTCGAGAACTCCTTGTGAGTCTCAGTGTCCTGGCTGTGTTTATTCCATTCCTCCTGTGCCTGATTCTAACTCTGTCATAAGACATTCTGAATGGCTGTAATGTAAGGAATAAATTATTTACTTGTCATGTAAGGTTTGACTTTGGCCTGGTATGTTTATATTGTCTGTGTGAATGAGGTTGTTACCTCTCTTTTTCCTCATTCAGATGTACAGATTCACGTTCAGGAATGAACGAAAGACTGAATGAGAAATTAGTCAATTTTTTGTCCATGAATGTGGATCTATTTTGGTGTAGAGAATTGGGATTCCCCTATGTTGCTGATGTGTACAGGTTTGAGTTTAGTGTAAGATGTTAGAAACACTGATAGTCCCTCTATTCTTTTTTCTCCTTGTTCTCATATGTTCTTGATTTTCTCATTATTGTGACTGGTTTGGGTTTGTTTGTTTTCTGTATTGGTATTGTTATTCAGGGTTTGAAACATTGCCGGTGCAATAGTGCCACACAATGAAAATGCATGAGCTGCAGAATAATATCTGGGTGAACCTGTCTGCAATCTGACATTATCTTACCTGCTGCTGCCGTCTCTTCCAGCTTCACCCTGTTCCGTATCATCCTGGGTGACTTCGACTTCCACCAGCTGGAGGCTGCCAACCGCGTCCTGGGTCCCATCTTCTTCATCCTCTTTGTCTTCTTCGTCTTCTTCGTGCTGATCAACATGTTCCTGGCCATCATCAACGACACCTACTCCGAGGTGAAGGGCGACATGGCCAACCAGAAGAACGAGTTTGAGATGGCGGACTACTTCAAGAAGGTACGTCTACTGTGCTGCCTCTTTGATTCAACCTGATCTTCAATGCATTTACGTCCTGTAATATCAGTGGTTTGTGTTGATTGTCAATCTGTGTGATGTAGTTTGGGATGTTTTCACTGCCTGTGTGATTTGAAATGGTTAGGTTTTGTTTGGATCTTTTACCTTGTATGTGATAAAAGATTGATGTAGTGTTTTTGTTTTCAAATGAAAATGTGAGCTTGATGGATGAAGAGATAAAGTACCTCTACTACACCATGCTACTCCTGATATTTATCATCAATATATGGCTGCAGCTCCTCAGAATTCATGATTTTTTAATCATGCCATAATATAAATTAGAACTTGGGGAACGTTTTCTACATGGCATGAAATGCAAACCTGCTTCTCAATGTAGCATGCAGTGGATTCTACCATCATGCCATCTTCTATCACTGCAGGGCTACATGAAGATGCTGGACAAGCTGAACTTCAAGCGGGACAAGATCGTGGACATCCAGAAGGCTCTGCAGTCTGCCGACATCAACCAGGACAAGCAGCTGGACTTCGACGAGTGGCGCCAGGACCTCAAGAAGTCAGTTCTTTCAAGATGTGGAAGCAAGCAAAAATATGACCAGGCACAAGAAAACAAAATTCTAGTCAGAAAAATGACAAAATGACATGTTTCAACCACAGGATAAGTTATTCATTCATGCAAAATCCCAGAAAAAAATTATGTTCATAGAAGAGATTTGAAAACGAGAATTGTGAAGCTGAGAAAAGCAAATAGTTATGTGACTTAGCATGCTGAAGACTTTTCTCAGCGTTTGCTCAAACACTGTGCTGCTGACGTTAGCCTTGCTTCGCATGCAGGTCACAAATAACCACCAGGATTACTTAGAGGGGTAGGATTTGGATGAAGGGTAAAATGTACTACAGAGGAATAGCTACTCCTGAAACGTTTTATCTGTCATGAAACCAGGGATTCACACACTTCTAAGCAACCCTTATAGTCATTTTTGTTTTATCATCAGGTATCCAGCGATTTATCTTTTCTTTACATTTTCATGATGTGATCGCATAAAAGTATCAGAAATGGCCCTGTCACAGATAACTTATTATTCACACTGATGAAACATGTAAGGAATCCATATAGTGTCAGTTGAAATAAACATAACTGTAATTTTGTTTTGTTTTGATAGGCATGAGTTGATCAGTTTGTGTAAACTATTTGATTTCTACTTAATTGACACACTTATGAGGCTAAAATTTAAAATATGGAAATGTTTGTTACAGCCGTGGGTACGCTGATGGCGAGATCGAGGCCATGTTTGCCAAGTATGACCGTGATGGCGACCGTGTGCTGGATGAGGTGGAGCAACGTCGCATGCAGGCTGACCTGTGTGAACAGAAGGTGAAGACTTTCTCACTCTCTCTGTCTTTGTCTTTCTCTCACTCTCTCTGTTTCTGCTTCTCTCTCCATCTCATTCTATCTCTCACACTCGCACCCACACACATCCACACACAAACACAAGGTCACCAAATCCACAGTCACACACACACACAGATACACACGCACACACACACACAGTCACACAAACACTCACACAAATACTCACACACACACACACACACACTGTTACAAGCCCAACCTCGCAGAGTCTAGGGGTATGATGATGATGAGTTGTGTAATTACTTTACACGAGGCTTGACTTGTAAACACAAAATATCTGACATGCTTCATTCACTCTTCTCTCACAACCAAGGAGAAAACAAGCGAGATTTAGTTAATAATAAAAACCGTTCATGCTGAACCTCCAGGTTTTGGCATTGGAGGGATAAAAAATCCTTCTTTCTCCTTCATCAATGTGCAATCTCCTCAAAATTATGTCACGTTATTCGAAGTCAAATGATCACGTCACACATGCCAAAACTTCCCTTGAGTCGGGACAGAGTTCCGTCCCTTGCCTTCTTTGCAACACCAAAACGTAAAAAAAGTCACTTTCTTTTCAAACCTCGATTCTGAAAATTTGATACATTCAAACGGACCTAACTTCCGGTAAGTGTGCAAAATGTCAAGGAAATCCGTCCAGTAGTTTTTGAGATATCAGCCGTTAAGTCGGGACTGACAGACACACACACAGACAGATAAAGCTGTGAGGACCTCCAGTAAACCTGGAGGGATAACTTTAATGAATAAAGTATTTCAATCATGCAAGGCATGCATAAGAAGAAGGTTATTATTTGATTACAATTGTGAATATTTAGAATTACTAGGCCAGCCGTATAAAAAGGAAAATTGAAATGATTGTTCTCAGTTCTCAGTCAATTGTTAAATGTTGAAGAAATGTCAATGCTCACCAAATTCCAACGATGAAACAAAAGTCAGTTCTTTTCCTAACATGTTTTTCTAAACATGTAGAGGTGGAGGGAGTCGGTCTTCTTTGGAGGAGTTCACAGCATCTTCAGGCAGGCACCTCTGAGACGGGTCGGCAGCACTCATCTCAGCAGGGACTTCGGAAACGTGTGTGTGTGTGTGTCGCTTGGATGTCAAAGCCGAAGTGATGATTCTAATGGCTTCACTGTCTTATATTTAGTTTGTACTTCCTGCTCTGATAACTCTCTGAGCAAGCATATCTCTGGCCTCTTCCCCAACCCCCCCACCCACCCACCCTCCTTCCGGTGACTCCCTAGCTTGGAATGTTGTCTGGGAAAGAGAATCTTTTGGTCCGGCATCTCATCATCAAATCTATGTAATGATGGAGGCTCCTCTCTGAGAGCGGATGTCTGTCCGTCGTCCCCCCCCCCCCCCCCCCCCCCCCCCGTGACACCCAGAACTAATTGGACTGCCCACACTTGATGTGACACAGATCCCGGTGCTTATAAACATTTTGTGGAACCAGAACTATGCATAACCCTGTCCATTCCCACACTTTCTGTCCTCATTCCAAGCAGCAGCATCTCTCTCATTAACACACAATAGAGCCATTGATGGGTAACCATCACAACACACACACACACACACACACACATACACACACACAGAGTCACACACGCATGCATGCAGACACACATGTACACAGACACACACACATGCCCAAAGACACACACACACACACACACACTCTGTTGCAAGGAAATTGATTAATATTTCTATGGCAACATGCTTGATATTTTGATTTTTTAAAAAGAACAGGGAAGGATTTCATAATTTGTACATGATAGTGGAGTGAATAAAGGTTTCATACTTTGCCATGATTACTTTAATATCTGTTCAGCATTTTCAGCTTATTGACCAGTTATAACAAATGGCGAATGGATCATCACTGTCTTCTGTTTAAAAAAGTGTACTTTGAAAATTTGTCACTGCTTTTTGATTTTATTTGTTGGTTTGTGTTTTGTTTGCTTTTTAAAAAAGATTTTTGCTTTGTTGAACAGCTCATGATTTATTACATATCTTGTCCCAGGCTGCCCTCACCAAGGAGTTTGAAGAACTGGAGGAGAAGGGAGGAGGCCGACCTGGAACCGCCCATCGATCCAGCAGCCGCGTCAGTTTCAATGACGACAGCGGCGAGGACAGTGACGACGAAGACAGCGGCACCAAGTCCTCGCGCACGGGTCGCACAGCCAATGGCGTTTCCTACGAAGAATTCACAGTGCTCTCACGGCGAGTCGATCGCATGGAGCACTCCATCGGCAGCATAGTCTCCAAAATTGATGCAGTACTGGTCAAACTGGAGGCCATGGAGAAAGCTAAATTGAAGAGGAGGGAAACAATGGGCAAAATCCTCGACAGCATCACAGAGGTAAGTCCGGCCAGTCTGCTTGAGTACTAGCACCTTTAGCAGGTTGTGTTGTTGCATTGAAAAAGAAAGCAGTGTCATCATGTGGTTTTAATCTAGTAGCTCTTTTGGACTTAGTGGCATTTAGGTTGTTGAAACTGTTTCCAGTTTTGTATGACATGCCATGGGAATGTTCATGGAGAACGACACCACCTTTTAAATTTTAAAGGCCTGAATGTGAAAAAGATAATATGTTACATGTGGATGCTGATTTAAGAGTATGTGAAATAAACACAACAATCATATCTAAATAATCTGTGTATATGGCTGCCTTTGAGTCAGATGCAAGTGCTTGCAAGAAGCTGGTTGTACAAGGGTCTTGAAATAAAAATGAAGGAGTTTTATTCCAGGCATATCAATTTTGTTCCACACAAACAGGAGAATAAAGATAAACTTTGAATTTTAAGAAGCCTCTCCATAGCCTGAATGTGCCTTGACTCTCACTGTCTGTGTGCTTTGTGGGGCTCTTGCGGCTGACGGGTGCGATGTTCGAAGCTGCACAGATCCTAGAGTTGCCTCCCTGGGCAAGGTGCTTCACTCACATTGCCTCTCCTACCAAGGAGGAAAACAGGTCACTGGGCGCTGCACAGATCCTAGAGTTGCCTCCCTGGGCAAGGTGCTTCACTCACATTGCCTCCCCTACCAAGGAGGAAAACAGATCACTGGGCGCTGCACAGTGGCGACCGGGAGTGAAATTCCCCCAAAAGAATTTCCTTAATTTAAAAAAGGACACAGTTAAGATGATGATGATAATAATGATGATAATGATGATGATGACTATTATTATTATTTTGCCAGTCTGACGGGACGAGTGATGAGATGAAGAGGGAACAGATGGAGCGGCTGGTGCGGGAGGAGCTGGAGCGCTGGGACTCGGAGACCTCCATCAACCCTGCCAGCGCCCGCGGTGCCTCCCCCAGCAACAGTGGCAACAGCAGCAGTCGGGGGGCCAGGCCCCGCTCCCGCCCCAGCTCCGGCCAGAATGGGGTGAGTTCTCCTTCCCCTCACCTCCACTGATATGTGTTGCCTCAATATGTGTCCCCGATGTATTTTGTGAATTCTGTTTTGTTTTTGTTTGTAAGCTAGAAAGTTTTACTTTGATACATCTCACTGGTACTGAGTCTCATGGTGCAGTCATAGACAGACCATGCAGTGATTTTGTTTTTACCTGGAATCATATATGATTATTTGAAGAAAACGGTAATTTTTCCTTGAAATGATTTGAACGTTTTTGATGGAGATCGAAATGGAGTATTATTCTATGTGTATTTGTCATCACCTGGACATGACCCAATTTAAATGAGTTGTTGAAATGTAAAATGAGTATTGGAATAATCACTTCTCAAAATTCACATAAAAGTTTAGTGTTATTTTCCCTCTTCCTGACGAATGTCATTATTTTCTTATTACAGTCGTCTGATGTGTAGAAGGGTAATTATAGCTTTTGGTGCTGGCCAAGCTAACTCTGTTTGAATTTTTCTTCTGGTGTGTGATTGACGGCTGTGGGAAGGGGTTCTTTCTCTGCATTGCATGCGACACCCTGTCTCTTACTGCGGACTGTGAAACCTTCTTGAGACTTTGCTGTTCTATGATAAACTCTGATGTTCTAAGATAAACTGGGCAAGTGCATGCTGGCTGGGCTTGACTGCTTTGGGATCCAAGATAGATACTGCTAGATTCTTGACAGTTGTCCTCCTCTCTGGTTTTGGTGTGCTTGCATGCTTTTGATTATTCGTTTTCATACTTCCTCCTCACTTGGCTTTTGAAAACCTCTCTGTCTCTGTCTCTATTTGTTTTGTTTGTCTCTCTCTGTTTTGTTGGTCTCTCTCTGTGTCTCTCTGTGTCTGTGTTTCTCTGTCTCTTTGTATTTCTCTGTCAGTCTCTGTCTCTGTCTCCATGTTTGTCTCTTTGTGTATCAGTGCCTGTCTCTCTGTGTCTGTCTCCGCATCTGTCTGTGTCTGTCTCTGTGTCTCTTTTTCTCTCTGTCTCTGTCTGTTTGTCTGTCTGTCTGTCTGTCTGTCTCTCTCTCTCTCTCTCTCTCTCTCTCTCTCTCTCTCTGTCTCTCTCTCTCTCTCTCTCTCTCTCTCTCTCTCTCTCTGTCTGTCTCTCTCTCAGTCAGTCTGTCTGTGTGTCTGTCTGTCTCTGACTCTCTCTCTCTCTCTCTCTCTCTCTCTCTCTCTCTCTCTCTCTCTCTCTCTCTCCTCTTAGAGATGCATGGATTACCTTTATTTCATTATCACTCAGTTTTTTCCTATGAAAATCAGTTTTTACAATTTATTAGTCACATACAAAAGATACTGGTTGAGAAGGATGCTGATTTTGAAACTGAGTCAAAAGTGTCTTTTTCCCATTCAAGACCAATGCTGTGCATAAATGAAGAGATTTTCTTTTGTGGAGTATGGTAACTAGAATTGTGATAATTTATTATTTATAGACTTGAAGACTTGTGATGAGACAATGGAAAGAACAAGCAATCCACAATGTGTGACGATGATATTGTAGGATATTCTTTTTATCATTAAAGTGATAAGGAATTTTCTATTTACCAGAGTTGAAGTGAAATGTAGTTTTGGAAGGTTCATTTTGAAATTTGGTACGTGTCTTGCAGAGGGTAGTCATGGAAAGTGACACCCAGTTTTGCAAGTGTTACGACCCTGTCTGGCCTGTCTTTGCAGAACTCCCGGGAGGACATGGTGACCACCCCTCTGTAAGGAGCCGTGGGATTCCGGAACTTCGACCATTCCCTTACTCGTAACTCTGCTAGAGCCACTTAGCATGTGATACACACATATGTATATTTTGGTCTCGTTGTAAGCCTCCGTCCATACTCTTTGTGTTGCCTGCTGACTCCTACACAAGAAACATGGAAGAAAAGTCAGTACAAGCTGTACATTTTCTTGTTACGTTGTAACTTTTCAGTATTGTGTACTTGATATTTATTGTGTTACCTACAGGATCTGCTTGCTGCCTTAGGTTGCATTTCTTGACAGTTTAACGCCTGACATCTACATGGTGGGACCAAGTTTTGCTTGAATAACCATCCAGTATGCTGTTTTGAAAACATGTTTATTGTTTTTAGGTACTTTAAATGCAAACAAACAAAGAAAAAGGACGGAGAATTCTCTCCTTTTCTACGCATATATTGACACTACAGCAGTGTTGTGATTTTAGAGCAACAGTATATTTTTACTCTGGAACAGGATAGCAAGTTTTAAACCGTCCAACAGTGAAATTTACAAATATTAATCTCGTTTAATTAGTTTGGAAAGTTGAAGATTTTGAATCATCAAATCCGTCCAATGTACAATGCTGAATCAGAATTTCTATGAAAAGGAAACTTTTTTTATTGTACTGCTGATCTGTTTTCAGCCATGAAATTAATATGGAATAAAGCTTTATCAAATATGCATGAAGATAGTAGGGTAGATGCTGTCTTGAAGTCATTACTGAGATTTTTTTATTTTTTTTTAATGTTTAATGCGTTTTTACAAATCAATGCTTTGACCGAAATTTTCTCTCTTTTTTTTGGTGAAGGAATAAGTGTAGTTTCTTGTGTTGATTTAATGATTTTCCCAACAAATAAACAAACCTCAGATAGATGATTGAGGGGCAATGACTTTCTCTAATCCTCCATGAATTTGCACCTATTCCTGGCTGCCTTTACAACAGGAGAGAGACTGTCCCTAAATGGCTCCATGTGAGCTCACCCACTGAGTACCACAGCTCCTGTTCAAGATGTGAAACAGTCTGCTGTTGTCAAGGGAACTTCAAGGCTGAGGCTCTCTGCATTTGACAGGAGCTCTAGTTGTGGCTGGCTGGAATTCGTGCATTTTCGTGTTGGAGTTTTAATGTCACTTTGGGCACGTGCAGTTTACAGTTTTATTCGATGTGAACAGTCTTGCTGATAAACGTCAGATGTTACTGCTGATCCAGTTTTGTCATTTCCATCAAGTCTACAAAATGGAAGGCAGAAATATTAAATTACTTATTAATGTGCTGAAGAATGTGTAAGTTTAAAAAGGTAATATAAGGTATAATCTAGTCATGTTGTCTTGCTGTGCTATAACATTTCTTGCAGTGATATTGGAGAAAGTATTCGGATCCGTCCACAAACTTAAGCTGCTGATTTTGTGCTTCAGTATTCATACTGGGTACAACTGCTGTCCTTGCAAATATTCTGAGAGAATATTCAAAATTTTCTTACGCTGCTCTGTGATGATAGTAAAACAAGGGGCAGGCCTATTTCTGACTCTATCCTCTGAAACAAACATGGAAGCTTTGAAGAAAAAAGTCATTTGGCAATATAAAACGGAAAATATATTGAAATTTTCATCTGAAGTCTTTGCAGTGAAAACAGCAATTTTGAAAGATAATTACACTTCGTAGAAAAAGTATTTGAGTGAATCATAATAATTTTTTTAATCTAAGACTGGGTAGAACCCGTGCCTGCTAATGCTTCAAAGAATTGGACAGTGATGTGTATAACACTGCAAAACTTTTCAAAAACTACATCATTTGTCCCTCCTATCATCTCTGGAAACTTTTGGAAATTTTTGGCATTGGAGAAAGAAATTGGCCTGTACCCTCTCTTGCGCATAAGTGAATATTGACTTGTTACCTTGTTTACACTGGTATAACCTTGTTGTAGACATCATTATTAGATCTGTCACAATAAAGTGTGGTAGCACTTGCAATGGCATTGAAGTCTGGTTTTAATTCTATTCTGATCATTTCCATAACTCAAAAGCACTGTCATGACCATCTGATAAGTTGCATGTTTAAGCAGACATGAAATTGTAGATCATTATATATACATTGTAATTTATGGAGAAAACGAACATGGACAGTTGACTATAAAGCTTGTGTTTTGCAGCACTTTAACATCACCAGCAACAAGATGAGATATTGAGTAATGCAAATTTTTTTCTTTAGTCTATCTATGCATGTTACACAAGTGAAAGTCTTTAAAATCAAATGATGGGGTCAGCTACACTTGCATCTGGACCTGCAGAAAAGGAGTTTACTTAAATTTGCAGAGTATATATATATATATATATATATATATATATTGGTTTCTTCTATTGAAAACTGCTGTGAAAGGGGGTTTTAGGTTAGAAGAGACTTAAACATGAAGATATATATCAATGGCAATGAAAACGAAGATTACAGCCTTAACTCAGAAACTTGGCATGCAAGTCCTTGCACACGTGGGGTTGGGGGATGTAGAAAGAGAGGGGTACCTTTATCCACATTATTAAGGACACCAATGCTTGTGTTACTACTTGATAAAGGTAAAGGTGCTCTTTTTATTTTACAACTTTTCCACCCATTCATAGGTGCTCAAACCACACATATTTACCCACTGGTCATCGGGCTACCTCTTTTTATCACTTCAACATACATCAACTTCCTGGGGAGCATACAACCAGGCAATGGATGAATGCACCAAAATTAACTTTCATAATTTTCCAGTTCAGTTCTCATAGGTACCCATTTTACTCCCGGGTGGGGAGAAGCAATGTGAGTAATGCACCTTTATCAAGAATGCAACTCTAGAACCCATGCAGTTTCGAACGCCGCACCCACTAGTCGCAAGCGACGGCAGGTCAAGCATGCTAACCATTCGGCCATTCAAAGCAGACATGAGAGGCGAGGAGGGTGTGTGTGAACAATTTTCGGGGAGATGGTGGAAGAAGGATTTTGCGAAGACCCAATGTCCTGTCAACAAAAACAACCCTGCTAACAATACATGCACGATGTATTCAGATGCCGCAAACCTGGCAGGAGCTGGGCAGTTCGGTCTAAGATTTGTTCATGAAAAAGCCCATGCATGTCTACGGAATGAGCCTTCGGGATTTGCCTCCCTTATCACTCTGACAGGGGAGATAATGCATACCACCAGTCGAGATCATCGTCTTCCTTAAAAAAAAGGGAAGCGGCTTATCACAGGACGCGTCAGCCGGCTGACGGCATTTACAAGTAACGCACACACGCGCGCGCGCGCGCGGGCACACTCGCACACGTATACACATATACGCACGCACGCACACTCACATAAGCACGCGCGAACACACACGCGCGCGCAGGCGCGAACACACACGCGCGCGCACGCGCGCACACACACACGTACACACATGCACGCACAAGTTGGCTTATTTTGTAAAAATCAATACTGCATCGGTTCTCGTCAAAGTAAGCGTCTGTCCACCCTGTCAGATGCACAAAGATGTGAATACGAATGCATCAACATTTCAGTGAAAGTTTTCGTTTCAAAGAGAACTGTCAGCCCCGCATGTGACTGCATGAATCGCTTTAATTGAACGAACTGGCTATGCAGCAGGCGACACTCGTCACGGTGGCCTACGATTTCGACGAAAACGTCAGAGGCCAAATTAAGAGAAGAAGAGAACACGGCCTGAATTCAGATGCGCAGAGCCTAGCTGTAGCAAGGACAGCGGAGGGAATTAACTGTGTCCGAAAGGGTGGACGCCGCGATTCAAGCATTAATTTCGCTTTTTTTCTGTCGAGGACGAGTAGAGTTAATCCTGGGAACGTTTGACGACACTCGTTGACGTCAATCAAGGTGTACAACAGCGAATTTTACGCAGTGGATGACGAAACGCATTTAGCGACAAAATACATTCGACCCTGGCAAGACTTGAGGCTGCGGTATGAAGTCAGGCACGACCGTTACTTCCACGCGACTGGGAGACGTAGTGTCCCTGGCTTCTCGTATTAATAAGAGTAAGTGGACCAGTAAACAGGGCAGCAGAACAAGCAGCCAGGCGGACGGGAAGGAAGGGTCGAAGAAGTCTTCTCGACACAGCCAGGGGAGTCAATCCGGTCGAGCAAGCGCATCAACCAAGGCGAGCGATCGGGGGAGTGGGGTGGGTCGTTTGGGTGCGGTAGAGGAGGAGGAGAAGCATGAGGAGACTTCCGCCAGCTCTGCCATGGAGGAGGAAGCGATGGAGCTGGACAAGCTGGAGTTCTCCGCGCCCATGGAGGAGGAAGCGATGGAGCTGGACAAGCTTGAGTCCTCCGCGCCCAAAGGCTGCTGCTACCTCCTCGCACACTGTTTCCGGAGTGAGTGTTCGCCCGCATTTCTCTTTGCTTCAGATGCTGGTTCTTGCATTTAGAATAATGACTGCTTTTGATTCGTCATTTAACTCGTTCCTGCTTCTTTCTGTCTTTGCCTCTCGTTGTCTTCCAATGGTAATTTTCATTTCATTACCTTTTCTTCTAGTACGTGATCACTCGTCTACTGGCCCAATGACCCTAGCTCCATCTACCCGTCTAGCTACTCCACTCACCTAAATCTTCACCATAATTCCACCATTATACCTATTCATTGGTCTCTCCTACCACTCCCCAACCCCCCCCCCCCCCCCCTCTCCTCCCCCCATGTATCCATATATATGCAAGCATCCAATCGTAAACTCATCCAACCATCCATATCGTCTATTCATCTACCATGTTCAACTATACATGTGTCTGTACATTGATCAATCAGTCTATTCATCTACCTGTCTACTCGTGATAAATCTTTTGCTCGATCTGATACACATCCATTTATATTCACCAAGGAGGCAACAATACTTCCTTCATTTTCTCTCTCCTTGGAAATGCCCCCGCCCTCCGTTAGCCTTTAATTTCATTCCTCCATCCGGCCATCCATCAACCATCCATCAACCATCCATCCATCCATCCATCCATCCACCCATCCACCCACCCACCCATCCATCCATCCATCCATCCATCCATCCATCCATCCATCCATCCATCCATCCATCCATCCATCCATCCATCCACCCATTCCCATTCTTCCATCTATCCCTCGATCCTCCCTCCCTCCCTCCCTCCCACCCTCCCTCCCTCTCTCCCTCCCTCCCTCCCTCCCTCCCTCCCTCCTTCCCTCCCTCCCTCCCTCCCTCCCGCCCACCCACCCACCCACCCACCCACTCACCCACCCATTCTTCCATCTATCCCTCGATCCTCCCTCTCTCCCTCCCCCTCCTCCCTCCGCCCCCTCCCTCCCTCCCACCCACCCATTCCCATTCTTCCATCTATCCCTCGATCCTCCCTGCCTCCCTCCCTCCCTGCCTCCCTCCCTCCCTCCCTCCCTCCCTCCCTCCCGCCCACCCACCCACTCACCCACCCATTATTCCATCTATCCCTCGATCCTCCCTCTCTCCCTCCCCCTCCTCCCTCTCTCCCTCCCACCCACCCACCCATGCTTCCATCTATCCCTCGATCCTCCCCCCTCCTTCCCACCCACCCACCCACCCACCCATTCTTCCATCTATCCCTCGATCATCCCTCCCTCTCTCCCTCCCTCCCCCCCTTCCTCCCTCCCTCAGCCCTTCCCTCCCTCCCACCCACCCACCCACCCATGCTTCCATCTATCCCTCGATCCTCCCTCCCTCCCTCCCTCCCTCCCTCCCTCCCTCCCTCCCTCCCTCCCACCCTCCCTCCCTCCCTCCCTCCCTCCCCCCTCCCGCCCACCCACCCACTCACCCACCCATTCTTCCATCTATCCCTCGATCCTCCCTGCCTCCCTCCCTCCCTCCCACCCTCCCTCCCTCCCTCCCTCCCACCCACCCACCCATGCTTCCATCTATCCCTCGATCCTCCCTCCCTCCCTCCCACCCACCCACCCACCCACCCATTCTTCCATCTATCCCTCGATCATCCCTCCCTCCCTCCCTCCCTCCCTCCCTCCCTCCCTCCCTCAGCCCTTCCCTCCCTCCCACCCACTCACACCCCCATGCTTCCATCTATCCCTCGATCCTCCCTCCCTCCCCCCTCCCTCCCTCCCTCCCTCCCTCCCTCTCTCCCACCCACCCACCCACCCATTCTTCCATCTATCCCTCGATCCTCCCTCCCTCCCTCCCTCCCTCCCTCCCTCCCTCCGCTCACTGATTTAATTCACAGGGAAGCCTACGAAGACGAGGACATGTTGCAGTGTACAGACTTGACGCTGACAGCACCGTGCGTCGGTCGGAGTATTTGCCCGTGTAGGGATGGATGGTATTTCACGGCATATCAGCCTTTGCAGGCTATGTAGGGCCATTAAGCACAAAAATCACTAATATAGTTTAGAGTAAGCTCAAATCAAGTCACTATGTGTGACAAGGTGCACTTTTGTGCCACCATGACCCATCACTAGTTTTGTTCTTTTAGTGTTAGTTTTTGACCTCGGATGACGAGCTTCGGCTCTCCGATTTCCCGCCCACGTGCTGGCTTCTATTTTTTCGCCCCACCCCTTTCCCGTTGCGATGTTCTCGCCCTCCGCTGTTTTCGCCTCCTGTGCCCCATGCACTGGAGTGGTGTGAACTTTGATCACAGGGCTTATTCAAGGCATGGTTGCGTGTAGACTTTCTCTGCACTGGTGAAGAAGCCAGCTTTGCTCCGAGGGCTATTTTTGGACGAGGATCTCTTTTCTCCTTTTCGTGTTCTTTACAATCGATGCATTGTTTCCTTCTGACGCCATTCATGACATCATTAAACTGACCATGGGGACGGGTCTGCCATCGTGCTTTTTTGTTTTAGTCTAGATAGTTAGTAGCAATAAAGGGTAAAGAAATTGTGAACGCTGTTCCTATTATTCAAGAACCTCCACCCTCCTTTCCTTCTCCCTGTTCTCCATCTACTCTTCCCCGATCACCACCACCAAATACTATCCACTATCCCATTACATATGTGTCCCTCGTTATTCGCCTGTTACGAATCGCGTAGGGAGACGCGGTGGTTCTATTCTTTCCCCCTCAGTGGTCAGAACACTCTGACAGTCAGCGGAGGTAGAGTGTTCGATTCCCATCTGAGACACGGAACCTTTATCTGTCGCATGCCGGGTTTCAGCTCTGTATTGACAGGCGGACTTAAGGAAAAAACTTTTTTTTATAGGTGGGTTTTGACATTGTGGCTGTTCATCCATTCACAGGTGCTGTAATCGCACACTCTTACCCCCTGGTCATCAGGGCACTCTTCTGTTCACTCCAACACCGTCTCATCTCCCTGGGGAGCACACACGCAGGAAGCGGAATGACACGCCGATGTCATTTTCCACAGGTGTTCAGCTGAACCCTAGCAGATACCCGTTTTACCCCTGGGTAGGGAGAAGCAATGTGACTAACACATGTTGCTCACGGATGCAATTCTGGGATCCACGCAGCTTCGAACGCAAACCACCACAGACCGAGCGCGATTAACATAACACACACACATACACGCGCGCACGCACGCATGCGCACACACACACAAACGCTCACATACAAACACACACACACACACACACACACACACACACACACACGCACACGCGGAGAGAGAGAAAGAGAGAGAGAGAGAGAGAGAGAGATTGATTGATTGATTGATTGATTGATTCTTTATATATCAAGGATGGAATTTTAGGCATTTCTGCATATCTTTATATATATATATATATATATATATATATATATATATATATATATATATATATATATGAGAGAGAGAGAGAGAGAGAGAGAGAGAGAGAGAGAGAAAGAGAGAGAGAGAGAGAGAGAGAGAGAGAGAGAGAGAGAGAGAGAGAGAGAGAGAGAGAGAGAGAGAGAGAGAGAGAGAGAGAGAGAGAGAGAGATTTGGACATGTGTAACCATCTGATAATAAAGAATGACCAAAAAAAATCCAAGCCAGCGAGTACACGTTCCGTCCTCAGCCCTGTGGGCCACGCCGCAGACTGGAGACGCCCGCAACAAGAAGGAGTTCATCAAGGTCACGCTTAGAGAGCTGCTCATCTACATTCTTTTCCTTACGGTCATCTGCATCGGTAAGTAATGTGTATGCACATACGCGAATGCCTTTAGATAGTGAAACTTTTCGCTGGTTTTCGTTTCACTGCAAAGAGACAGCAACTAAAACAGCATGTACGCCTCGAATAAACGCACAACACAAACTGTATCTTCTTTGTCATCGACGCGATCAAATTCAACACGGACGTAGGTACTTTGTTGAAACAGACGTTTACTTTTTTGTTATTTACGCACCCACGGTGTGATATATGTTCTATCCTGTGTGTGTTTATATTCCGACAATGTTGCGAAGAATTTAATGTTTTGCGGGACAATAGAGTATATAATGTCTAGCTGCCTGCCTGTCTATCTGCCTGCATACTGACTCGGGTTTACAGAATGCCTGCATACATGCCTCCCTCTAGCCTGCCTGATTCCCTAACTACCTGCCTGCCTACCCACTTAACTGCCTACTTGTCTGTGTCACGACTCAAAGAAGTGGTAGGACTTTAAGTCCGCTCCCGGTCCTGGACAATGCACCTTTAAGAGTTTCTGCGGTGTCAGCACTTGCTAAACTGCACCGTGTCGCACGTGCAATGCGAGTCGCCATGTGGCAGAACGTGCAAAACATTTATTTTTGCGTGAATGAACCCTATATATAGGGTCGTGTATTTCGCTAGGGGGGAGGAACTTTTGGAAACAAGACTTTTCGTCGCTGTGTGTTGGTGCCGCGTCTCCGAGGGCCGCTGTGCCTGGTAGGTAAGGCCTGGGTTTGGCTTACCGGTCTGGTTGTGGGTGTGTGATTTCTTGCTGAGCGGTGTCTCAGGGGGCCGTTTGCGCCCGGTGGGCAAGACCTGGTTTTGGTTTGCCGGTCTCCTTACTGGTGTTGTAAGGAGGGGAATGTTCTTTCTTGGTGTCTCGTCGTCGGGCCTTTAACGGTGACATTGTGATGGTTCACAGGCCGATCTTCTTTGTAATTTAATCTCATGTTAGTCTTGCTGTGTCTGCGGGGGTCTGACGTCTGCTGACGAAGTCTTTTTCTTGTGTGCGCCTATAGTATGGGTGCAGGGCCGTCACGGCTGACGGATTTGAACGTTGTGGACTCGTGTTGACGTTCATGAGGGGGTGACTTGCACTTTGAAGTGGTTTTGGAACATTGTAGGAATAATTGTAGTAATTAGAGGTTTTGGTTGTTTGTTCCTTGACAAGAATTGTTGTAAACTTACTGCTGGAAAGTTCTAGCAGACTGCAATTGGTGTGTGTTGGAGTGATAACCATTGATGATTTGAGCTGAAAGTATTGCTTGTGCTTTGGGGAGCTTTTGTTGTGGGTTTGTGCTTGTTGTTTATTCTGTGGAGAAATTTTGTTGTAGATTTTTGCTGGAGTGTTCTGGCATAATGGTGGTTGTGAAGTGAGGTGTGAAATTATATTTGCATTGACTGGTTTTTTCTTGTATTATGTTATGAAAGTATTGTTTGTGCTTTGGGGAGCTTTTGTAGGTTTGTGATTGTTGTTTATTCTGTGGAGAGATTTTGTTGTGGATTTGTGCTGGAGTGTTCTGGCATAATGGTGGTTGTGGAGTGAGGTGTGAAATTATATTTGCATTGACTGGTTCTTTCTTGTATTATGTTATTAAATTGTTATATTTGATTTATGTCTGGTGTGGCGTTGTTTTGAATAGTGTTAGGTTGTTGGACAATCAGGCGATTTTCCCTTTAAAACATAAATATCTGCACGGGACTGCTTTTACATCAGCAGTCAACCACCCGGGCCGTGACAGATTGGGGGCTCGTCCGGGATATTGCCTCGTTGTCCATGATTTGTTGTTTACCTGATTTATAGGGATTCAATTCATGTATGCACATGTGTTTCTCACTGTGATATTTGTCGGGTTTGTTTTGGTTGGTTTTTTTTTCGACTTTGAGGGTTTTTGTATCTGCATGCTTGCTTACCTGTGTTTGACCTTGAACCCATATCTCTGCGCGTCTTGACTGCTCCGCGTATTGACTTTTCGGGGTTAGAGAACTGGCATTATGGCTGATGCAGGGAGAGTTACAAGAGGTAGGGCAGCGAAAGGGCCACCAGAGTCGCCTAGATTGGGGGATGCCGCAATACCGGGTTCCGTTCTGGCGAGTACTTCCCCCGTCGTCGCCACTCCCACTCGACAGTATGTGCCAGAACCCAGAGGAGAAACGCCGCGGTTACAAGGTCTGGGGGCGAGGCCAGAGAAAGAAAAGCCGATACCAGGAGAGCTTCCAGCGAAACGTGAAGGCGATGGTGGCTCACAGCTTCAGTGGCTGGCAATGTTGCAGTACCTTGATAGAAGGGAAGAGAAGGAACGTAGGGAACGAGAAATAGAACGGAAAGAACGGGAAGAGAAGGAACGGAAGGAGAGGAAAGAAAAGGAAGAGAAGGAGCAACGAGACAGGTTGGAAAGAGAACGAGAAATGCAGCGACGGGAAGAACGAGAACGCGAAAGGGAACAGCGAGAACGCGAAAGGGAAGAACGAGAACTGCAGCGACGGGAAGAACGCGAACTGCAACGAAGAAAAGAAGACATGGAATGCTGGCGGCAGACACTCAAAGAGTTGGTCGGGAGGCAAGCTCAGACTCGCGAACCTAAGGCTACTCTAGCTCAAGTAAAATTGGAACCACCCAGATTCAAGCCAGGAGACGATTTGGATATCTACTTGACCCGGTTCGAGACCATCGCGCAGGGAGAGGAGTGGCCAGAGGACACCTGGGGAAGGGCGCTTATGGCCTTAATGGATGGTACAGCAGGAGAAACGCTGGCTGCGTTGTCTCTGCAAGAACTACAAGAGTATGAGGAGGTCAAGAAGGCTCTTCAAACCCGGTTCCACCTCACTGCCGAATCCTACCGGAAGAGATTTCGTCAGGCTAGACGAGACGCGAACGAAACCTTCCATCAGGCTCTACTACGGCTGAAAACTCTGCTGAAGAGGTGGATGGCGAGAGCTGGGAAAAAGGAAACGTTTGATGACCTAGCCGATCTCGTGCTCCAAGAACAGCTCTACGAGACGATGAACGCGGGTCTAGCCACGGCAGTGCGAACTAAAGCTCCCAACGACGTAGAGACGGTGGCTGACATTGCGGACCGGCATTTGGAGGCCAGGTTGGCCACTGAGGTTCCAGCACCCATGGGGAGTAGTCAGGGCAAGGGATCGCCACGACACCTGTCTCCAGTGAATGAAAGGGACACGACAGCTCCAAGGGGAGTACTAGAAGCGGCCGGGTGTTGGCATTGCGGTGATCCCGGGCATGTTAAACGTCGTTGCCCATCTCTGAACAGGACACTGAAACCCAGGGAACAGGTCACCCAGGTACACTTCGTATCTGTGGGGACTACCTTTGACAGCAGGGTCTGCTTTCCTGTTCACAACCGGAAGGTGACGGTGAACGGGAGAGAGGTGAATGCAATAAGAGACACTGGAAGCGACCGGATTCTCGTTCCATCACACCTCGTCTTTCCACAAGATTACACGGGACAAGAGATCCTAGTGCAGTCCGTTCACGGGACGCGATCACACCCTCTTGCTAGAGTCCAACTCGTTGCTGACTTCTTCTCAGGTAGCACGGAAGTAATAGTGATTGACGACTCGTCGCTACCCGTCATCCTGGGAAATAGCTGGCATGATCCTGAAGGAGGTGAAAAACCTATACCAGTGCGAGTGACTGCCTCGCCAGTTCAGACAAGGGCACGGAGAGCACGCGGAGAAGCTGCTTGTCAACTGAGACAATCTATGCTGGGTGACGTCACTCCGGAAAAGCTCGCCGCTAAGCAACAGTCTGATACAACCCTAGAGAAGCTGCGCGGGTTCGCTCAGAAATCCGATGACACTAGGCCGACGCAATGTCGGATGATGAGGCAGATCCTCTACCGTGAGCATGAGGATAAGCAAGGAAACCAGGTCCCCCACCCGTCCGACCTGGACCGGACTGTTGAAGCCAAAGAGACTATCACCAGCAGCCATGGTACCATGTCTTCAGAGCATGCATATTCCTTAATGCCCCGCACCAGCATGTCGCCAAGGAAGTATCAAAGGAAATTCCCGCTGGTGCCAAAGCAGCTTGAGGGACCAGTGCTGGAGCTCTCCAAGACTGCCAGGCCCAACCTGAAGGAGCAGATGATGGAGGGCACACCGCTAGAAGTTCCCCCGGTTGAGACTCTGCACACCGGGCGATTCCGGCAGGCCTGCCAGAGCCACTACGAGGAAAAGTACTTGAAGTTTGAAGGGAGTGGTCATCCTTTGACTCGTGGGAAAACGGCCAGAGGAAGGAAAGAGGAGCAAAGGAAAATGAAGAACAAAGAGTTGGAGAAGAGGATCAAAGAAGAGGGTTTTGAAAAGTTAAGGAAAAGATCAAAGTGGAAGAGAAACCAAATGGTGAGATGGACTCAAAGGAAATTCACACTGGGGACCGATCACCAACCACTCCAGTATCTCCGGACCATGGAAGCCTCCAATGGACCTTTTCACCCGTTCGCCTCGGACCCTGGAATTGAAGTTATGGAGCTGCAATCTGATGCCAGGAAAGGACAACCTGGGAGCCGACTTTTTGAGTCGTATTTGAATGATCGTTCTGACGCAAGGGTCAGACCTAGGGGGGAGGTCTGTCACGACTCAAAGAAGTGGTAGGACTTTAAGTCCGCTCCCGGTCCTGGACAATGCACCTTTAAGAGTTTCTGCGGTGTCAGCACTTGCTAAACTGCACCGTGTCGCACGTGCAATGCGAGTCGCCATGTGGCAGAACGTGCAAAACATTTATTTTTGCGTGAATGAACCCTATATATAGGGTCGTGTATTTCGCTAGGGGGGAGGAACTTTTGGAAACAAGACTTTTCGTCGCTGTGTGTTGGTGCCGCGTCTCCGAGGGCCGCTGTGCCTGGTAGGTAAGGCCTGGGTTTGGCTTACCGGTCTGGTTGTGGGTGTGTGATTTCTTGCTGAGCGGTGTCTCAGGGGGCCGTTTGCGCCCGGTGGGCAAGACCTGGTTTTGGTTTGCCGGTCTCCTTACTGGTGTTGTAAGGAGGGGAATGTTCTTTCTTGGTGTCTCGTCGTCGGGCCTTTAACGGTGACATTGTGATGGTTCACAGGCCGATCTTCTTTGTAATTTAATCTCATGTTAGTCTTGCTGTGTCTGCGGGGGTCTGACGTCTGCTGACGAAGTCTTTTTCTTGTGTGCGCCTATAGTATGGGTGCAGGGCCGTCACGGCTGACGGATTTGAACGTTGTGGACTCGTGTTGACGTTCATGAGGGGGTGACTTGCACTTTGAAGTGGTTTTGGAACATTGTAGGAATAATTGTAGTAATTAGAGGTTTTGGTTGTTTGTTCCTTGACAAGAATTGTTGTAAACTTACTGCTGGAAAGTTCTAGCAGACTGCAATTGGTGTGTGTTGGAGTGATAACCATTGATGATTTGAGCTGAAAGTATTGCTTGTGCTTTGGGGAGCTTTTGTTGTGGGTTTGTGCTTGTTGTTTATTCTGTGGAGAAATTTTGTTGTAGATTTTTGCTGGAGTGTTCTGGCATAATGGTGGTTGTGAAGTGAGGTGTGAAATTATATTTGCATTGACTGGTTTTTTCTTGTATTATGTTATGAAAGTATTGTTTGTGCTTTGGGGAGCTTTTGTAGGTTTGTGATTGTTGTTTATTCTGTGGAGAGATTTTGTTGTGGATTTGTGCTGGAGTGTTCTGGCATAATGGTGGTTGTGGAGTGAGGTGTGAAATTATATTTGCATTGACTGGTTCTTTCTTGTATTATGTTATTAAATTGTTATATTTGATTTATGTCTGGTGTGGCGTTGTTTTGAATAGTGTTAGGTTGTTGGACAATCAGGCGATTTTCCCTTTAAAACATAAATATCTGCACGGGACTGCTTTTACATCAGCAGTCAACCACCCGGGCCGTGACAGTCTGCTTGCCTGCCCACATGACTACCCACGTGCATGCCTGCCTGCCAACTTACGTATATGCCTGTCTTCCGATATGTCTGCCTGTCTGTCCGCCTATCTGTCTGTCTGCCTGCCTGGTTGTCAGCCTGCTTGCCTGCTTGCGTGCGTACGTGCGTGGGTGCGTGCGTGCGTGCGTGCTGCGTGCGTGAGTGCCTGTCTGTCTGTCTGCTGCTTGTCTGTCTGTCTGCCTGCTTGCATGCCTATCTACCTGCCTGCCTGTTTGCCTATCTGCCTGGCTGCCTGGCTGCCTGGCTGCCTGCCTGCTTGCTAGCCTCTCTGTCTGCCTGCCTGCTTGTCTTTCTGCTTACCTACCTACCTACCTGCCTAACTGCTTACCTGCCTGCCTGCCACTCTGTCTGCCTGCCTGCCTACTTGCCTGCCTGCTTGCCTGCCTAACTGCTTACCTGCCTGCCTCTCTGTCCGCCTGCCTGCCTGCCTGTCTGTCTGTCTGCCTGCTTACCTGTCTGCCCGCATGCCTTCCCGCCTCTCTGTCTGCCAACCTACCTACACTGATAAAGGACTACGCGCACAACGTATTATCATTCATTAGACCAGGAATTCCCCCATCTGGAAGCGATCCATGTGGTCATTTCTTTGTCTTTCTGAATTTTCTTCTTCTTGGGGAATCCGGTGGTCCATGGTTTACCCACGTGACATTCCCTGCTAGACCCAGGATCCCTCTGGCCCCAGTACCACGTTGTATCTTGCCGTGCTTCAGTGACGTTCGGCATGGTGGACAGCTCCGTGTTCTACCTCACCACCGCGCTGAAGACGCTCTTCCTGAAGACGAACGAAGCGAATGACGACGATGACGAGGGCACGTTTCTGCACATCACCAACATCCAGCAGATGTGGAAGGTAATACTTACGAGTCTGCCTGGCCTGGCAGTGTCTGTGAGAGTTGGCCATCCAGTTAGCTTTTGGCAGGTTTGGGGCATTCGCCGTATTTGGTGTTGATGTCGAGCCCAGTTCTGGAGGAACACGCTTGAGGACAATGAGCCCATTGAGAAGACTCTAATGTGGGAGGAGATGTCGGGTGTAGTTGTTTTTTCGGCTCTGCTGATGAAGCCCTACTGGCTGCTCTGAGTTTGTGTGTGTGTGTGTGTGTGTGTGTGTGTGTGTGTGTGTGTGTGTGTGTGTGTTTGTGTGTGTGTGTTTGTGTGGGTGTGTCTCTGTGTGTGTATGTGTGTGTGTGTTTGTGTGTATGTGTTTGTGTGTGTGTATGTGTATGTATGTTTGTATGTGTGTGCGTGTGCGTGTGCGTGTGCGTGTGCGTGTGTGTGTGTGTGTGTGAGTAAATTTTGTTTTGGACATTGCATTTAAGAAATAAAAGAACAAATACAGCAATATAAAATCCCCATCTGAATTAGTTCTGAGCGTTTATATCGACGGTTTCATGATAAGCGTTTGCCTCCCTGTTGTACAGATCTCAGCTCATGAATGAAAGGTTCTTTTTCCCCTCTGTTTCTTCACTTTTTAAGAATCGAATAAATAATTGAGTAATACGGCTTATACGTGTTCCTTGCTTGCACTGAGGAGCCAAGGATCATTTGCTGAGCCAGATTACTCACGACCTTTGCTACTATCTCAAAACTTTGCCCATGCTTTTTCTGACTTTTTTGGGTGGAAAGTGGGGGGGAGGGGGGGGGGGGGGCGGGGGATATGTTCCGACTCCGATAGCAAGTCTTGAACTGCCACATTCCCGTGGTTGATCTACGCTTGTTCCATTTTCTACAAAAGCCTCCTGTGGGTTGCTGTCAGAATAAACCCATCGCGCCTCTATGCGATTCGTAGCACAGGAGAGCTACAGGGGCGGATCTGGGTTTTGAAAGAGGGGGGTGCAAAGTTCAATTTTTTTTTTTTTTTTTGTATCTTATCAGCGAAGGCGCGAAGCGCCGAACCGACGGCGCAAAGCGCCGAGCATGCTAGGGGGGTCCGGGGGCATGCCCCCCAGGAATTTTTTTTAAAAAAGGAAGCAAAATGGTGCAATCTGGTGCAATCTGAGCGTGTAAAGTGCTATTTTCAGGCGATACATTTTGCCACTGATGTGGTGGGGGGTGGAGATAGGGGGGGGGGGGGGTGCAATTACATCACTATATTTATCAACATATTTCTCTTTCCATTTTTTTATTTATGTATTATCATTGTTTATGTATTTTATTTCTTTAATTTATTTAGTTAGTTTTTTGGCTGGGGGTGGAATTACATTTACATTACTATATTTATCAGCATCTCTTTCTCTTTTTTGTTCTGCCGAGGGAGGGGGAGGGGGGTGCAATTACATTTACATTACTATATTTATCAGCTTCTCTCTTTTTTTCTTTTTTTTTTAAGCCGAGGAGGGGGGGGGGTGCAATTATATTTACATTCCAATATTTATCAACATCTCTTTCCCTGAGTCTCTCTCTCATTTTTTTGTCATTTTGCTTGGGGGGGGGGGGGGGGGGTGCAATTACATTTACATTACTACATTATCAACATATCTCTTTTTTTTTTTTTTTTGTCCCGCTGGGGGGGGTGTGCAATTGCACCCATTGCACCCCCCCCCCAGATCCGCCCCTGAGCTAGTATAACTAGGTCAGTCGAGACTTGACTTGCTCTAACCAGCTCTAGTGATTTTCGTGATCGATGGCCTTACATAGGCTGCAAAGGCTGATAATACTCCATCATCAGTCATTGTTCACGACGTCTGCGTTGTGGCTGCCGACAGTACCTGAGAGGACCGCTGCTGACGGGGCTGTTCTGGGACACGTGGTACAACAAGCAGCAGTTACACAAGGGCGGATTCGTCTTCTACCAGAACGTCCTGCTGGGCACCCCGAGGCTGCGCCAGCTCAAGGTCACCCCCAATCTGTGCCAGGTCCACCAGGACTTCCGTTTCATCACCCAGGATTGCTTCTTGCCCTACTCCAGTTCCACCGAGGACCAGACGTCCTTCGGCCCCAACAACAGGCACGTGACCCCCCTCTGTTGCTGTGTTGACTGGGCAGTCCTTTGCTTTGTCCTGTTTCGTCTGCCTGTTTGGTATGCGCGCGCGTGTGTGTGTATGTGTATGTGTGTGTCTCCTCTGTGTGCGTGTGTGTGTATGTGTGTGTGTCCTCCGTGTGTGTGTGTCCTCTGTGTGTGTGTGTGGTGTGTCCTCTGTGTGTGTGTGTGTGTGTGTGTGTGTGTGTGTGAGTGTGGTGTGTGTGTTTGTGTGTGTATGTGTGTGTATATGTGTGTATGTGTGTGTTTCTTTCTTTTATAGGTGTACGTCTGCATGTGCATTTGAATCTGCTAAGTGCGCTTGATTGCCAAAGAGCGAAACGATGGAAAAAGAACGGTTCAATTTCTTCAGCGCTATATTCATGAAAAGTAAATTGTGTCTGTTGATTTGGAACAAAATGTTTGAATTTTATTGTGTATTCTCTGAGTAGTACTGATTATAATGGAACAATTAAGCGACTAGGAGCAATTTAATGAAAATACCTATTTAGATGAAAGCTCAGCAGACCCACGAAATACATGGTGACGGAGCGTGGCAAGAAAGTCCCTGATCCATCCATCAATGCAGTACTGCTGAAAAGTTGATGAAGGATGAGTAGAGATGGAAAATATGTATTGCTGCCTTACGTGTGCAATTCACAGAAGACAACCACTAATTTAGCAAGTAATGAAAACAGATACAAGTGCATTAACGTCGCAGCTGCGAGTTGCCTGTCAGACCTCACTGACAACTGCACACCACCCACACAACTGCGGTCATCAGAGAAACTTGTCTTGCGTTGCGTGCACCACAGAGGAGGCTGAAGAATTATGGCCACCATGTTCCCTTTCCTCTAATGCACAACGAACCGGAGCGCCCTGGATCACTCGCCTTATACAACGCGCGGAAGGGGCACGCACAGTGCCCTCCATCCTATCGGGTCCTTTCTGTATTGCGTCCTTGCTCTCTCTGCAACCGTTGAGGATGTGGCTGACTTGTACGCAAATCCACGCCTGTTACACACTGTGGGTTGGATCGTAGGGTAGTAAGTGTGCAGCAGTGGCGCGTTCGACTGGCTGCTGTACGTCTTGCCTTCGTCACGTACGTTGTCAGTTTGTCGTTCAGTTTCAGGTTCGTGATGTTGGAAGACGATGGGTTGTACATGTATAATCGATGACTGCTTCTTGCGCGATTCTGCCCTGTGACTCCTTTGATTTCTGTCGTTCCACTAGCTGGTCGATCTGCTGGCTCTTGATGAAGGTGAATGCACTCGTCGCGTCAAAGGTCTTGTTGTTGGCATCCGTCAGTCTCGTGAGACTATGGGGTGTGCGCCAGGTTTGGTCAGTCCGGGGTTGAGAGGCAGCGTACTCTGTGGCTGTAGAGCCCGATCCTTGAGCCGCATGCTCTGTTGCACTTGTCGCAAGTGAAGTCTTGGCGCGGCTCTGTGGATGCCGACGCTATCCTCTGTCGTCTGCGTTCTCTCTTCTCCTCCCACTGCTCCCGTCTCCTCCTCTCACTGGCCTGGATGCCAGTCTTGACGGCGTGTCTCCAGCTGTTGCGGTCAGCGGCCACCGTTTCCCAGTCTGCTGGGTTGATGCCTCCCGCCGTCATATCACGTTTACAAACGTCCTTGTAGCGGAGGAGAGGTCTTCCTGCAGGTCTGGATCCCGTGGCGAGCTCACAGTACAGCACTTCTTTGGGTATTCGGCCGTCATCCATCCTGCTGACGTGACCCAGCCATCTAAGTCGTCTCTGGCTGAGCATGGCGAACATGCTGGGAATACCTGCTTGCGCCAGTACGTCCTTGTTGGGGATGCGGTCATGCCAGCTGATGCCCAGGATCCTTCTGAGGCAACGCATGTGAAAGGTGTTGAGCCGGCGTTCTTGGCGGGAATACAGGGTCCACGCTTCGCTTCCGTAAAGGAGCGTGCTGAGAACACAGGCCTGGTAGACTTTCATCTTGGTGTTTGTCGTCAGCATGGAGTTGTCCCAGACACGCTTTCCGAGGCGGGCCAGTGATGTTGCGGCTTTGCCAATGCGCTTGCTTAGTTCGGCGTCCAGAGACAAGTTGCTTGAGATGGTGGAGCCCAGGTATGTAAACTCCTCCACCACCATAAGGGTGTGATCGCCGATGGAGATGCTGGGAGCGGTACTGACATCCTGACCCATGACTTCAGTCTTCTTGATGCTGATGGTCAGAGCGAATTCTTTGCATGCCTGGGCAAAGCAGTTGATGAGACGCTGCAGCGCCTCCTCTGTGTGCGCAGTCAGGGCAGCATCATCAGCAAACAACAGCTCTCTGATCAGGACCCTTTGCACTTTGGTCTTTGCACGGAGGCGGGCTAGGTTGAAGAGACCTCCATCACTTCTGGTATGGATGTACACACTATTTCTTCATCAACCTCCGCGCAGAGCACGTATAGTTGCCCTCTTCTCCCAGCTGTAGCCGCACTTTCAGTTGGCGCAAAGTTCATTCAGACGAATCCAGTGAAACAGTCGCCAATTCATTTTGGATTCCTTGACAAGCCTGTAATTTGCTATTTGCCATCTGTTGTGCATCCGGCATGTACATACGTACAGACATATATGTAGGCCTACCTGTACATAGGCCTACTTATGTTGCGACTTGTCTTCTTCGTTAAGTCCTGTCGATACGAGGTTTTTCCTAGCTTGCGCCAGGAAGTCAAGTCCACAAAATCCGGTGGTGGTTAAAAAAACCCACTTTATTCACGCACTGGTCGATTCACAGCGACAAAATCAGTAATCGGCATTAGCATAAATGCACTTCACTCTCGGGGCACTATCCCGTGAGGACAAAATCGCCGTTACCCGCACTCTTACATATATGCCTTCTGTCGCTTTAGCTTGTCTCCTTACTCTCTCACGTTGCTTCAGTTAAATTTATTTTTGCAGGCTTCTAGAATCTTCAAGAACAACGATAATGCACTCGATTGTCTTCGAAGTAGCTCGAACGATGTCACGTGACACTTGGAGAGAGGAATTCACCCTGACTACGTCATGTAACTAAGCAACGACAGAGTCAAATGATTGGCGTAAAATCTCGAAGATACCACGATGTTCTAGTATGTTCCAGCAATTTCACATTGCAACACTTACATGCATACATGTACTGTACATACACTCACTGTATCCTCGTTGCTTGCTACAGCTGGAAGTACAGGACTCCAGGAGAGCTAGACGGCTCCAACCACTGGGGTCTGCTGGCCACCTACAGTGGTGGTGGCTTTGTCCAGAACCTGGCCCTGACCTTGAACCAGTCTGTGGACATCATTCAGCACCTGCACGACAATGGCTGGATCACGCGCGGCACACGTGTGCTCTTCGTCGACTTCGCCCTCTACAACGCCAACGTCAACCTCTTTTCCGTTATCAGGCACGTGTGTGTGTGTGTGTGTCTGTGTCTGTGCGCGCGCGCGCGTGTGTGTCTGTGTGCGTGTGTGTGTGTGTGTGTGTGTGTGCGTGTGTGTGTGTGTGTGTCTGTGTGTGTCTGTGTTTGTGTGTGTGTGTGTGTCTGTGTGTGTGTCTGTGTGTGTGTCTGTGTGCGTGTGTGTGTGTCTGTGTGTGTCTGTGTGTCTGTGTGTGTGTGTGTGTGTGTGTGTCTGTGTGCGTGCGTGTGTGTGTGTGTGTCTGTGTGCGTGCGTGTGTGTGTGTGTGTCTGTGTGCGTGCGTGTGTGTGTGTGTCTGTGTGCGTGCGTGCGTGTGTCTGTGTGTGTGTGCGTGTGTGTGTGTGTGTGTGTGTGTGTGTGTGTGTGTGTGTGTCTGTCTTTGTGTGTGTGTGCATGTGTGTGTGTGTCTGTGTGCGGGTGTGTCTGTGCGTGCGCGCGCGCGTTTATGTGTGTGTGTGAGTGTGTGTGCGTGCGCGCGTGTGTGTGTGCGTGCGTGTGTGAGTCTGTGTGCGTGCGTGCGCGTATGTGTGTGTGTGTGTGCGTGCCCGTGCGCGTGCGCGTGTATGTGCGTGTGCGTGTGTGTAGATGTTTGTGTTTGTGTGTGTGCGCACTCGTGCAAGAATGCTCGCACGTTTTTTTTTGTACCTGCACGCATGCACGCGCGTGTGCGCGTGTGTGTTTACGTGTTACAAACATTTTTGTGCTGTCATGAACATGTTGGGAAACGAAACGAGTGTTTACATCATCATGTAACAGGGGAGATCAAGTGCCCTAGTTGTCAGGAAATAAAGAGTACATTAAGAGTCTTCAGTCTCAAGTAAGAATTGTAATTTGCTATTGGAAACTGATATATTTAAATTATCATTCTGGTATATTACCTAGATCAGGTCATTCCTTTTTCTCCATATTATCCTGCATATCCTCACATAGGATTACTATAGGGTCATTCGGTACTACCCGTGTTAAATCAAACAATAACTTCAGCCATGTCTAGCACAAAATAAACCGAATGAACATCATTCTTGACTGACTGACTGACTGACTGACTGAATGAATGAATGAACGAACGAACGAACGAACGAATGATCAATCAATCGATTGATTGATTGATTGATTGGTGATTGATTGATTTGATTGATTGACGATTGGTTGATTGATTGATTGATTGATTGAATGATTGATTGATTGATTGATTGATTGATTGATTGATTGATTGATTGATTGATTGATTGATTGATTGATTGATTGATCGATCGATTGACTGGCCGGCCGGCTGGCTGTTTGGTTGGTTGGTTGTTTGGTTGGTTGGTTGTTTGGTTGGTTGATTGGTTGGTTGGTTGGTTGATTGGTTGATTGACTAATAGTTCGTTTACTTGCTTGCTGTCTACAGGCTTGTGATAGAATTTCCGGTTACGGGTGGAGCAGTGACTTCTTCAGAATTCAACACTGTCAAACTGATCCGATACGTTAACGTGTGGGATTATGTCATCCTTGCCTTCGAAATAATCACAATCCTGTTCCTCGTCTACTACATAGGCGAGGAATACCTGGAGGTGAGTGGAATGTGGCACGGTGACTTCCTGTGGGGTGAGGGTCAGAGTGGCACGGTGACTTCCTGTGGGGTGAGGGTCAGAGTGGCACGGTGACTTCCTGTGGGGTGAGGGTCAGAGTGGCACGGTGACTTCCTGTGGGGTGAGGGTCAGAGTGGCACGGTGACTTCCTGTGGGGTGAGGGTCAGAACACACTCGTTGCTTCTCCCAACTTGATTGGTTGCAGACGAATAACTACGAACATGGAGACTTGACTTGCGCTAACTCTTACCAGCTACAGTAATTTTGTGATCAATGGTCTTACATAGCAGACTCTTACAGGTTTAAAGTCGCTTCATTCATTCATTCATTCATTCATTCATTATTCATTATTCATTCGTTCATTCATTCATTCATTCATTCGCGTAGAATGCTGTTGATACCCAAATGTATTCATTACATCGCCACTTATAATAATCATGATGCATGGAAGAAACAATTTCTTTTAAAAACAAAATGAGAAAGTTAAGCACAAAGCAGCTGGTCAAAGCAAAATAGAGCAAGAACAAAATAGAGCTTGTTCAAGATTTTATTAATGATTATACTGCGGAGATTTGTTTTTGTTTCACTCATGTAGTCATATACAAACTTCAACCATATTTGTATACTGAAACAATTAATATGCACATGCTCACTCGCAAGCACGCTTATGCACACAGACGCACGACAGTTAGATTTAAAAGAAGGGAGAGAAACAGACTGACTGACTGACGGAACGGAAGAACAGAAGCAGAGCAAGCAAGCAGAGGGAGAGGTAAAAAGGCGAGGACACAGCCACAAAATGTGCAAGCTTCTCAACAGCGATCCAGAAACAACACGGAGTGGTTTAGATGACAGAATGATTTGCTCGATGAAATTGTTAAAAGTGAGAAAAAGTTGCGCAAAGTCGCCTTCACTTTCTCGTCTGCAACCATTTATTAATCCAGTGGCAAGACAACGTCAAGAGGACTAGAGACCGAGTCAGACGCAGTGGATGTTCAAGATGTCCCATGTGCCTGCCTCACCTTGCTTACAGCGCTCTACAGTGCGTTGCTGGGTTCCGCCCTCCCGGTCGTTGAGCCAGGAACTCATGTAATGACTTGGTGGATAAATGTTTTGAGGTCAAGGGGGTGACTGATAAATAACCTCCACAAACCGTCGGTACAATTTGAGCTGTTTGTCATTCCCGTATATTGTTTCCAGATTAAAGAAATGGGTTGGACTTACTTCACGGTGTCATTTTGGAACTACGTAGATTTGGGGATCATCCTCATCGTCTTCACGGCAGTCATCTTCAGCATCGTGCGGGCTGTGATGGTCCACCAGAAGCTGGTGGCCTTGCTGCAGGACCTCACCATATACCTGGACTTCGAGTCCCTAGCCTTCTGGGAACGTCGCTTCTCTGACGTCATCGCCGTCACCGTGTTCTTCGCCTGGATCAAGGTGAGGTCCTCTTCAGTGGGACCGTGGGGCCTGGTTGTTGCAGCACTTGACCTGCACTTGCTTGCAGCTGGTGGATGCGGCTGTCGAGGCAACGTGGACCTCAGAGTTGCATCCTTGAGATAGGTACTTGCTTCGTGTTGCTTCTCCCCCACACAGGAGTATCACGAGCAACTGTAAAGGGCTCAGCTGGAAAGTTGTTGCAAAATTATTTGGGCGCTTTCATTCGAGACCGATTGTATGCTTTCCAGAGGGTTGACAAGGTGTGGAAGTGACGATAAGGGTAGAGGACAATGAGAGTAAGCTGTCTGAGCACCCTTTGATGGACGAAAGGCCGCAATAGAAAATGATGCATTAAAAAGCGTCTTCTCCTTTCATTCCAAATTATGAATTCACCACTTTCATTTGCCCATCTGTCTGCAATTTTTCACTATACTCTGTTTCATCTCTCTCATCTATTATTTGTCTTGTTTGAATCCTTCTTTGCTTCTTCTTTCCCTATCCATTCTCTTTTCTCTATCACGCTTCTTTCTTTGGTTATCTTTATCTGAATCTTTTCCCATACGTTCCCTCTTCCTCCCCTCCAATTCTCTCTCTCTCTCTCTCTCTCTCTCTCTCTCTCTCTCTCTCTCTCTCTCTTTCTCTCGTTCACACACACACACGCGCACAACACACACACACACACACACACACACACACACACACACACACACACCCCCAAAACACACACAATACACACATAAAACACACACAGCACACACACGAGTCCACCATCTAGGTCTTTTTCTTCTTTCTCCATCTTCAGCACTTACCGCATCGCTATGGTCGGGGTACCCGCTCCACCTTGGCTCCAGATCAACATTATTTTACTCATTTCCCACCTACTCCGCACTCTCGCCTGCCCTTCTGTTTCTGCTTTGTTGTCCTGGCTGTCAGTGTGGTCCTTTGTGTCTCATTCACTTTTGTGTGTGATTTCAAGCGATTTGTGATTCTTTCCCCATTTCTCTTTGCCTCTTCTTTCTTTCATGCCTGCTTGTCCGTTTGCCTGTCTGCCTACCCACTCACCTGTCTACTTCCATACATTATTGCCCGCTTGTCATTCTATCTACCTGCCAACGATCTCATCTTTCTCTATCTGTTGGCGCTAGTGTACCCACTGTTCAAAAAGTTCGACACATTTCAAACGTAAGCTACCATTAACTATTCCAACATCAAATTTCAGCCCTTACGGTCACTGGTCGATTTTAAAGCAATATGCCAAGCACTTATCTAAACTGGGCGACCTCACCTTTACAGCTACCACCCACTATCCCAACTTCAGTTTTCGCCATCATGGCTACTGGTTGATTTCCATGCAATGTGCCGACCATTTCACTCATCCAAACTTGGCTGCCATTACCTTTACAGCTACCACCCACTATTCCAACATCAATTTTTGTCACTACTACCACAAACCTATTTTCACGCAATATGCCGAGCACTTCACTCATCAATGCTGGGCTGCTATTGCCGTGACAGATCTTCAAGTACATCAGCTTCAACAAGACCATGACGCAGCTGTCCTCCACTCTCAGCCGCTGCGCCAAGGACCTGGCGGGTTTTGCTATCATGTTCTTCATCATCTTCCTGGCCTTCACTCAGCTCGGCTACCTGCTCTTTGGCACCCAACTCAAGGACTTCAGCAGCTTCAACAACTCATTGTAGGTAGACGAAGGTGTCTGCCACTTCCAACCTGAAATAACTGAATGGGAGATTTTAAAAACCTCCAAACATTCACACTTTAGAGGAATTTAGAATTGGATATTGATTCACAATTATTTTAATTGAGTTGAATTCATTCGGTGCTGCGTTAAATAGTCTGTCCTCTGACGTCAGTCCATGCTTCATTGAATTGTTGTTGTTGTTGTTGTTGTGGTCGTCGTCGTCGTCGTTGTTGTTGATGGTTTTTTTCCTTCCGATCTTTGGTTTGGATTTTGCATAGATCAGATAAACATTACGATGCGAATGCCTAGTCACAAAGCAAGTCTTATATCGGTTACAAAGGTGCAAAAACAACGTGACGAAAATTGAGTGCAAAAGATTAATCTGGCTCAAAAATGACTATTTCAAAGAGAAAATATTTTCACTGATAGAAACTCTGTCCTGAAAGTGCGACGTCAGCATTTCACATCTTTAGCTGTACATCATACTTTGTGGTTTCAACCTCATACTTCACTCCACTCATCTTTCTCCGTTACACATTCATGAATAAACAGGCGCGTTCACCAACCAATCCTTCGTTAGTCAAAAGCAAAGAACGTTTCCGGTTTCAATTTTCTTTAGTGATCTATGTAATCATACGCAACGTCCAATGAGTCGATTCATACAATAAATATGTTTCAAATACCAGACGCTGCCTGCTTTTTTGTCCCAATTTTTATACTGACTCCTGCGTGATTACAGCGACTACATAAAAGCAAACAAACAAACGAAAACATCTTTTGATTGCTTTTGAATAGCGATCAATCGGCTTGGGGAACACGCCTTTTTTCTAACATAGTGGCAGCTGAATGTCTGAACGGTCACGCCAATGTCTCGGTCCCTATTGGTGTCTGAGATCCGAAGCAATGCCGAATCTTTTCCTTCCAGTTTCACGCTGTTCCGAGTTCTCCTCGGCGACTTCGACTACGCTGCTCTGCAGGAGGCCAACAGCATCTTGGGTCCTCTCTACTTCGTGGCCTTCATTTTCTTCGTCTTCTTCATCCTCCTCAACATGTTCCTGGCCATCATCAACGACACCTACTCCGAGGTCAAGGCCGATCTGGCCCGCGCCAAACACGAGTACACAGTCACCGACTACTTGAAAGAGGTAGATTTGCCAGGCGTGTGTTGTAGTGGAGTAAAAGCACTGCTGTGTATTAAAAAATGCGCAGGCAAAGATGAGGACATGTTGATGATATGCCATGACCTTCAACGAACTACGTCGTGATGCTCCAGGTATGTCCTGGTTGAGTAGCAAACTTCACATATGAAAAAGCATTGTATTGTTTGAATTGTGTTCGTTAATGAAAAAAGATGTGCTGATACGAACGCAATGCATCATTGGCTGCCTGTTTTTCTTATTTCTCCCCCTTCTTCTTCCCCTTCGTCTTCCCCCTTCTTCCTCTCCTTCTTTTCCCCTTCTTCTTCCCCTTCGTCTTCTCCCTCATTCCTTTCCTTCCTTTTCCCCTTCTTCTTCTCCTTCCCCTTCCTCTTCTCCTTCCCCTTCTTCTTCTCCTTCCCCTTCTTCATAATCAATCCTCAATCCTCCTCCTCCTCCTCCTCCTCCTCCTCCTCCTCCTCCTCCTCCTCCTCCTCCTCCTCCTCCTCCTCCTCCTCCTCCTCCTCCTCTTCCTCCTCCTCCTCCCCCTCCCCCCTCCCCCCCCTCCTCCTCCTCCTCCTCCTCCTCCTCCTCCTCCTCCTCCTCCTCCTCCTCCTCCTCCTCCTCCTCCTCCTCCTCCTCCTCCTCCTCCTCCTCGTTTTCTTCAACAATACACAGTGGCATCCAAAATACTCGTACAATGGCCCACGCGCATACCCTTTTGTCAGACCACAAGCCCACGACAATTTTGCATGCGGCCTGGTTGAACGCCTCCTAGGAGGTTGAGATAGTGTATAAATCTTTGTTTAAATGGCTAAACAACCATGAGGTGAAAGTGTGCGATTTGAGCACCTGTCACTGGGGAATACTCGCTATGTAAAAACCAGAACCTTTGCACTGCCTTCAGCTGTTCCACTCGCTGCTGAAGAAGGTCTACTTCAGGGAGGTGGAAACCCATCACCAGCTGAGTCTGGGCAACAGAGAGCTGCGCTTCCAGGAGTGGTGTCACTACATGCGCCAGTGAGTCTTCCACACAGTTCTATAATTAGATTGTTCTATAAATGTCTATGGTTCTCCACAGGCTTCCAAGAGTGGTGTCACTACATCTGACAGTGAATCCTCCCCATTGATCTATTATTAGATTGTTCTATAAATGTCTGTGGTTGTCCACAGCCTTTGAGGAGTGATGTCACTACATGCGGCTGTCAATCGTTCACATAGATCTAAAAATAGAATGTTCTATAAATGTCTATGGTTCTCAAGAGTTCTTCATGGAGTGGTGTCACTTCATGCGTCACTGAGGTCTCCACATATATCTATATTTAGATTGTTCTGTAAATAGCTACGGTTCTCAACAGTCCTTCATGGAGTGTGTCACTACATGCAATAGTGAGTTCTCCGCATAGATCTATATTTAGATTATTCTATAAATATCTATGGTTTTCCTCACGTAACCTCGGAACCCCTGCCTCGCTGTCCGAGTTTTCCCCGTCCAAGAGTTTTCGGTTCTGTTTCCTGTAATGCAATGATGATGACGACGGCGATGATGATGCAGACGACAGCTAGTTTGATGATGGGGATGGCAACAATGAGGACGATGACAAGGATGGCCATGACGACGGTGACGACAATCCTGTTTCTTCTTTGTTCTTTTTTGGTTGAGAATATATCCCTGAAAAGCTACATCTACCTCTATTTTCCTTCAACCCCAACTTGAGAGGGAGGAGCATGACCACACCACTGATGGCAAACCCATGGGAAACACATCCGCCAGGGTCAGAGACAAGGGAAACACCTCGGCTTTGGGTCACGGGTAGCCTCACGCTTGGCCGACGACGTGATCGCGAACGCGTTGCCCCTCGCGATTGCCAGCGAGATTCTCTGAAACAGGAACTGTGTCTGGCGTGGGTCATCTGTCGACAGTGCAATCCGCTGGCCGATCTCTCGGATAAGTTCCGTTGCTGCCGGTCCGACCACTCCAGTCGTTTCGACAGCGAACGGGACGAAGTGGTACCGTTCCGTGATAGAGGCGTATTTCCTCCTTTTCGAACCTTCGGCAGACCGGCAGGCGTGGCCTGGGTCGATAGCGGAGTCTGTCATTGAAAACGGCGCAAAAGAGTCAGAGCAGGTGGCGTCCCAAATAAGTGACTTGCCGTTCTTGAATGGGAATACAGTCATGCCGTCGGGGCGCCGCCCGTCTCCTCTGTCGAGGCTAACCGGTTCCAGAACGGAATACAGGCCTGCGGAGTCGAGCGACCGTTTGATGACGTCGTTGAGGGCGGCGTGGCGTTGGAATCTCCCAGCACTGTAGCGGCATGAAAGCAGGTGCAAGCCGTAGATGTCGACCGTCTTGCCGCATCGACAGGGGTGGCTCTGCTGGCCCCATTCTAGACATCGACGCGCGAGTATGAAGAAATGACTTTCAATCAGCATACTCATACGGCGTCTCGCGGCCGGTGGCACTTGATGACGTACAACAGATTTCCTGTGACTGTGGAGCGTAGTCGAGTCTAATGCACTGTGGCTGTGTTTCGATGACCATCATTTGCTGTGTGTTACATCTATTTTTGCAATAACATTGAAGTATGCAATGTAAATTTGCTGTTATCCTGCTTCTGCTGCCCAGAACATTAAAAAAGCCCAACCAAATAAGTAAATTAGGGTTTCTGTTTGACCTGATTTTCCGAGTGACTGTTAATTGAAGCCTGTGCGGATGGAGAGAGAAAGGTCTATCGTACCCGAAAATGTCATGTTGCATGGACATCGAGTGGACACCCAGCTGCCAATTAGCGAGGACGCACGCTTTGATGTTTTAATGAGTCTCTCTACGTAAAACTGGCTCCATAGCGCGATTGCACATCTCTACAGAAAGCTTGACGAAAAAAAACGTTTGATAAGGATTCCTGCAAATCTTACCGTTCATTGCCCGGTGCTAATTTGTAACAAGCGTAGTAAAACGATATTGATGTTAAAAACTTCTTTGGAGCATTCTAGTAATAAGAGACGGTGAAAGCAGTGCAACAATGCGCGTTGTCTTCCGGCATTTCAAATATATAAAATGATCTTTTAAATACTTTTTAGGGCAAGGGTTAAAAGGAGGTATGCCCTTGCTTTTCAATTAGACGTTTTACAAACGAGGCATGCTTCATAACACTTGATATTCTTTAACTGATTGATTAACTTGTCTTTTTGTTTTCTTATTTGTTTATTTATTGATTGCATTGTCTCGTTTTCAACAATCTTTCAGTCTTTTATTTATTTCAGTCCGCACCCACCCACCCCTCCCCTGAATCATGAATATGCAATTATGTTTGAAATCCTCTAAAGAAATACAGGATAAAACTAATAATCGAACGAAAAGATCGGCGCACAAACTTTCATTACTTCTGTAATGTTTTTCGAATCTTCTAAAACCAACGCATAAAATTCTGTATGTTCTCTTGCATCTGAAGACATTTCAGTTTCATACAATATTTTGTCTATATACGTAATGCATCGATATTGCGTCCTTCTGTTTGTTTGTTCGTTCGTTCGTTCGTTCGTTCGTTTGTTTGTTTGTTTGTTTGTTTGTTCGTTTGTTTGTTCGACTGCTTGCTTGTTTCATCCAATAGAAATCACTAAATGCCTACACTCGTGCTTTTGCAGACATGGCCGTTCCTACACTGAGGACGAGCTGAAGACGCTCTTTGACAAATACAACGTCAACGAAGACGATGTTCTTGATATAGAAGAGCAAAAGAAAATTGAAGAGGATCTAAAAACGCTAAAGGTATGTTATGTAAAACTACGCAGTAAGCTACTGGTCGAATGGTTGATTATGGACATGAATTATTGATTCTTTAACATGAACACTTGCTCTGACCAGAAGATCAGTGACGATAATCGTTTCGTCAAGTTGTCCCTCCTAGAAAAGCAGCAGGGTTATTGATTGATATAGAAGACAATTGACCGTGCTCTCTGATACGTTAACTGAGGGGCGATTGAAGAAAGATCGAATAGAATCTTGTCTCTCAATAACCCTTGTTTTTAAACCATCGTATTTTTCGTGACAATCACGTAAATTGGCAAAAAGCCCGCACGAATGAAACGCCAGTGAAGTTATCAGTCATCTCTACACTTCATAGGAAGCTGCAGGACGCGTTATCAATTCCGCTAACGAAGAACAATTGAAGTGTGGACATTTAGAGTTACCTATCTCCAACACTCCGTTTTTCAGGGGCCCGTTGCTTACGCTAGGAACCTTGCAAGATCTTGCGAGGAATAGGCCTCTGTCAACATGTGTCAGCATGTGTCAACATGTGTCAGCATGAAGATGTAAAGGCAGTCAAATGTTTGACACGTGTTGACACGCCCCAGGCACGCGTTGCTTTGCCTACCTATTTGGCAAATAATTTCTCGTGAACCAGCCGAGGCGTGGCGAGGCGGGCCACAAGGCAACGAACAAAACTCAATTGGCAATGTGAAAGTCCGAGAGAACATGGCTGCGTCCTGGCGCGAGAGTTCGTAAAAAAAAAATTGCTGTTAGACGAAGTAACTGACATTATAGACATCGCAGCAGTTTTTCACTTGATAGAACATACAATCATGACATCTCGAGTGGCACGGAAAGTTTTTCAAAGAAAAAAAAAACAAACCGGATTCACATGTCGAAAATGTTGTACCTCGATACACTGCGGATCAATTCATGGGACATAATTCAGAGAGCGGACATGTATGGTGTATTGACGCTCCTTCGTGCATGCTATGATAAACAATTTTCAACAGTGCTTGCCCAGATATATAGTCTCCACGCATACTCCTCAAAATATACTAATAAACACGCGAACAGCAAATACTTCCGTGCAGGTACACTGTTCCATTCTCGGACAGTGCGGCGCACATTACAGGCACTGCCGTCTGTGAACAGCAACCCAATTGGCACGGTCTCCGCCATTTTGGGTCATCCGACCTGACGCGGATAAGTACCTCCGATGCTTCCTCGGCAAAACTCACGTCTCTTTGTGAGCGACAGGCTGTGGGAAACGCACTCGCCGTGCGTTATTTGCAAGTCCTCGCAAGATACTAGTGTAAGCAAGGCGCCCCAGATCACATCACTCGAAAATGGCGGCCAAACAAAGTTGTCACCCATTTTCAGTCCACGGGCGCGTTGCGCAGTATCCTAGATGGGGAGAAATTTCTCGCGAGTGAGTCGAGGCCTTTAGGCAACGGCCATTCATCAGTTGGCAAGGCGGAAGTCCGAGAAAAAACATGGCTGTGTCCGGACGAGAGCATCGACTCTCCTTCATGTGTGCTACGATAGAATTTTCCCATAATGTTAGTCTCAAAATCATATATTTAGATACTCCTCAAAATATACAAATGAACATTCAAACACCAACTACTTATCGGTCTGTACATATATCCATTCACGGACAGTCCCATGCATAACACCTATGCGGATGGCTCACGCCATTTTGAATTTTCCCGCTAGCCGAGGCTAGAATCCTCAAAAGTCTCCTCGCTAAAACTCGCGCCTCCTTGCGAGCGAGGAGCTGTGCACAACCTGCTCGCCCTCGCGCTTCCTCGCCAAACTCGCGAGATCCTACCGTGAGCAATGCGCCCCGTCACGTTCTATGGCTTTAGTTAGGGCATGTAGCGTGGAAAATAGTAACCCGTGGAAAACAGTAACGGAAGTCATCGCAGAGTTATCTGCGAGGGACGTGCTTTATGCAATTTACCGCTCCTGCACCTGTTCTTCGCATGGAATATATTCCGACAAACGACGCATTAGTTGCTTTACAAGGTTTTGGTGCACTTGTGTAGTTTAAAACATGATGTAGCGTTCAAAAAAGTTTTTCTCCCTGTAAAGCCGTCTCCCCTGCCGGAAATAATATGGGAGTCACCTCCCTGTAGTCTGTTTGTAGTCTGGTTTTATAAAACGCGACCGTTGACTGACTTGGCACGCCCGGGGAGTTATGCTAAGATCCGGCCGCGTAAATATATCTGCGTTTTGTGACAAACGTCTTGCTCGGCGGTACTGTACTCCATGCACCTTAACGGTGCGCGTGATTCGGGTGTAATCTTAAGCTAAACGACGTTCCGAATGTTTCCGACTTCGACCATTTCAGCAGCGCCAATAAACGTCGTTTAGCTTAAGATTACACCCGAATCACGCGCACCGTTAAGGTGCATGGAGTACAGTACCGCCGAGAAAGACGTTTGTCACAAAACGCAGATATATTTACGCGGCCGGATCTTAGCATAACTCCCCGGGCGTGCCAAGTCAGTCAGGCGGAGTGGCGGGTGCCGTCTCTTTTTAGAGTTGAACTTTCAGAAAATCCCGAGCAGATAACTCTGCGATGACTTCCGTTACTGTTTTCCACGGGTTACTATTTTCCACGCTACAGGGCACGCAGTCTACATTGCTTACCGGAAATGGTCTTTCTTTTCGGAAGTGATCTCCATCGGGTACTTGGCGTTATTCTGGAGTGCGCAGTGGTAATAAATGATTTTGCCTGAGCGTGGTAGAAAGGGGAACCTGCTGGTGACTAGGACGCGAGCTGTTATCCTGGAACTAAATACGCTGAAAATGTAGGGAAGTACAAGTCCTCGTAGGCAAACTGATAGTAAGAATTAAATCTTGCTCGGCTTGAATACATTGAACAGTTGTGATGGACTCCATGAGATTCGGCAGAAGAGAAAGTATGGACACACTTTGAAAGCAGGGTTTTACTGTGTGGATCAGATGTGGGCAAAATGGATACTGACGTTGTATTATTTAGAGTTATCCCCCTTTATGCTAACGTGCCTACGGAAGAGACTAATAAACTTGGACGCACCAATGTCGGTTTTGGCCGTTAGACTGACTTTATGAACTGCAGTACTAGCCTTCTATAACGCAAAACAGTTTGAACCATCTGCTGATAAGAATTCTCAATTCCTAGGATAAACGAAGAGAGCGATTAGTCCATCATATCCCTATTATAATGACAGAAGATAATAACAGAGAAGATGGCACCCTTATCAAATATCGCTAATCTAATCTGATTTATGGCATCCTGCGGCAAGACATTCACTGTCACTGTCACCAAGGTTCAAAAATCAAAAGGTGTACACGACATTATCACAACCCTACGCATCCTTCTATTCCATATCTTGGAGAAAAAAAATTCGTCCCTGGGTGGGCTCGAACCACCAACCTTTCGGTTAACAGCCGAACGCGCTAACCGATTGCGCCACAGATACGCGTTAAGAACTTAAGTTTGAAATTAGACAAGTAGAGATAGAGCAACCATTGCGTTTTTCGATTATTCGGCTGCACCCTGATATCCCCCTCTCTCATCTGTATTCTCCTATGCTCATACACGGGCTCCTTTCTCATACCACCACAGAGCGGTTAAGCAGGGAAAGGTAGAGTGTTCTCTAAATAGGCACACTATGCCTTACACACACACACACGCGCGCGCGCGCGCACACACACACACACAGACGCAGACACACACACACACACATACACACACAAACACATACACACAACACACACATGCACAGTACGTGCACACACACACATACGCACACGCTTGCACGCACAGACACACAGTACACACACACACACACACACACACACACACACACACACACACACACACACACACACATACACACACACCCTTTATCAGGGGCGGACGAGGGGGGGGGGGGGGGGTCCGGAAACACCCCCCAACAGAAAAAAAAAAAAAAAAAAAAAAACCTGTGTTTATTAGTAACAAAATGTGCTGCCCGAAAGTGGTAATGATCAACATCAGAATGCGCCAGATTGGAACATTTTGCAGTGAAAACACACACACACACACACACACACACACACACACACACACACACACACACACACACACACACACCCGCTTTCACGTTTCGGTTGAGCACTGAAACACCCCCCCCCCCCCCCCCCCCCCCAATCACGTTTTTCGGTTGAGCCCTTTAACACCTACCCCCTCCCCCCCGCTCTTAAAAAAGTTTGGAAACACCCCCCCTCCCCCCCCTCTCCCCCCCCCCCCCCCCCTCCCCCCCCTCCCCCCCCCCCCCCCAAAAAAAAAAGATCCGCTCCTGCTTTATTCACCTTTTACACGTACAGTGTAAGAAAATGGGCTGATTACTTGAAACGAAATAAAGGGGGCAGAGTGCGTGTAAAGGAAGGAGGGGGGGGGGGGGGGGGGGGGGGGGCAGAGGAGATAAATATAAAAGGCCACCATAATCTGATCCTCCCTTAGATACAACAACACAAGCTTCAGATTAGGGTCTTGAAATTAGTCCCCCTGTGGGTTCGGGGTAAGAATTGACCCACCGCGTCTCCCTACGCGATTCGTAAGAGGCGAATAACTAGGGACATCGTGACTTGATTTGCGTTTACTCTAAACTGCTCTAGTGATTTTAATTCGCGTTTAATGGCCTTGCATAGCCTACAAACACTATTCATCCATCATCCATCTTGAAATTAGCAGCATCCCTGGTTACCTAGTAGCCTAGGCTTGACTTGGAATATCTTCATCCAGAAATGTTATCTATCTCTGAGTCTTCAACTACCTTCGTCACCGCCCCTTCCCCTCTTATCTCTCCTATTCCCACCCCACCCCACCCATCCCCAACCCCCTTCTCTCGTTTGCCTTCCCTGAGGCCATTACCTACCCCGCTTTAACCTGCTCCACATCCTTTCGATATTGCATTTCAGACTAAGGCTGAAATGGCCTAGGGCTGAGATTGCTGGGGGGGAGGGGGGGAGGGGGGAGGGGGGGAGGGGGGGGGGGGGGAGGGGGGAGGGGGGAGGGGGGGGGGAGGGGGGGGGCGGGGGGGGGGGAGTATGGGTTTGCGAAAATGATCAGAGGGAATAAGTTATCCTACCCTGGAGGCCTTTTATTTTTCTCTCCTCTGCCTCCCTACCCCCCACCCCGTACCCCCCACCCCCTACCCCCCACCCCCTACCGCCACCCCACCCTCTTCCTTCAAACCCACTCTGCCCCCACCCCCACCCCCCACCCCCTACCGCCACCCCACCCTCTTCCTTCAAACCCACTCTGCCCCCTTTATTTCTTTTCCAGTAATCGGCCCATAAAATTTTCTTACACTGTGTACGTGTAAAAGGTGAATGAAGGATGTGTGAGTGAGTGTGTGTGGGTGTGCACGCGCGTGCATGCGTGTGCGTATGTGTGTGTGTGTGTGTGTGCGTCCGTATGTGTGTGTATGTGTGTGCGTGTGTGCGCACGTACTGTGCGTGTGTGTGTGTGTGAGTGTGTGTGTGTGTGTGAGTGTGTGTGTGTGTGTGCACGTACTTTGCGTGTGTGTGTGTGTGTATGTGTGTGTGTGCGTGTGTGTGTGTGTGTGTGACTGTGTGTGTGTATGTGTGTGTGTATGTGTGTGTATGTGTGTGTGTATGTGTGTGTGTATGTGTGTGTGTGTGTGTGTGTGTGTGTGTGTGTAAGGCACAATGTGTCTATTTGGAGAACACTCTACCTTTCCCTGCTTAACCGCTCTGTGGTGGTATGAGAAAGGAGCCCATGTATGAGCATAGGAGAATACAGATGAGAGAGGGGGATAACAGGGTGTAGGCGAATAATGGAAAAACGCAATGGTTACTCTATCTCTACATGTCTGATTTCAAACTTAAGTTCTTAACGCGTCTCTGTGGCGCAATCGGTTAGCGCGTTCGGCTGTTAACCGAAAGGTTGGTGGTTCGAGCCCACCCAGGGACGAATTTTTTCCCAAGATATGGAATAGAAGGATGCGTAGGGTTGTGATAATGTCGTGTACACCTTTTGATTTTGGAACCTTGGTGACAGTGACAAGCCGAAAATATTCTCAACTTTTTCTAAATGGTTCACATGATAATCAACCTCTTTTCTTTGAAGAAGACAATAAGACACGCATATATAATATAGGTCTGGAAATTGCAACACGTTGCAGCCTTTGCCGATGCCTCAATTAACTCCATTCCTACTTTATTTATTTATCTGTTTATCTATTAATTTCTTCATCCATCCATCAATTAATCCGAGCATTCATTCATTCTTCCATCAGTTCAATCTTAGTATACATTAATCCGTCCATCAAATCATTCAAGACGTATACATGAATCCATCCATCAATTCATCTATCCATCCATTCATTCCTTCAAGCATACATTCATCCATTCAGCAATTTTCCAAGTACACATCCATCCATTAATTTTATCCAACCACCCATCTGTCAGTCCATCCATCCAGCCATCAGCCATCCATCTATTCATTCAGTTCATTCGTTCTTTCATTTACTCATTCATTCGTTCATATATTTATCAAAGTACCTATCAATTCATCCAAGCATCCATCCATCCATTATCTATCAGTTCATTTAAACATACATTAATCCATCCAGCAATTAATCTGATTATTCATTCATCCATCCAGCATTTCATCCAAGCAGCCATCCAGCCATCCAGCCATCTATCCACTGATCCATCAGTCCATCAGGTCCTTCGGATGAGACCTTAATAAACCGAGGTCTAGTGTGTGATACGCATTCACAACATCAAAATCACGCACTATAAAGATCCTGACGCTCATGTCCTCGACGGGTGGGTGTCGGCCACAGTAAAAACACCCAGCACGCACAATTTCTCCTTTGTGGAAAACAGTGTGCCAGCGCCCTTGGCAGCAGGAGACTGGTCTCATTGACTTGAGACACTACATACTGAGAGACAGCCTCAACATCGGCTTAAGTGCCTTGAGCATGCTGCCAGCATGGATACGTGCGCTATACAAGTAGACATCATCATCATCATCATCATCATCATCATCAATTTATTCAAGCATTCATCCACCCATCAATTCATCCAAGCATCCATCTATCAGTCCATCCATCCATCCATCCATCAACACATTGGTTCAGTCCATTCGTTTGTTCATCTAATCATTTATTCATCCAAGCATCACTCACTCACTCACTCACTCACTCACTCACTCACTCACTCACTCACTCACTCACTCACTCACTCACTCACTCACTCACTCACTCACTCACTCACTCACTCACTCACTCACTCACTTCCCTCCCTCCTTTCCCTTCCCCTTCCCTCCCTTCCTCCCTCCCTTCCCTTCCCTCCCTTTCTCCTTCCCTTCCCTCCCTCCCTTCCCTTCCCTCCCTCCCTCCCTCCCTCCCTCCCTCCCTCCCTCCTCCTCCCTCCCTCCCTCCCTCCCTCCCTCCCTCCCTCCCTCCCTCCTCCCTACCTCCCTCCCTCCATCATCCCTCCCTCCCTCCCTCCTCCTTCCATCATCCCTCCCTCCCTCCCATCATCCCTTCCTTCCATCATCCCTCCCTCCCTCCCTCCCTCCCTCCCTCTCTCCTCTCTCCCTCCCTCCTCTCTCCCTCCCTCCCTCCCTCCCTCCCTCCCTCCATCCATCCTTCCCTCCCTCCATCTATCCCTCCATCTTTCCCTCCCTCCCTCCCTCCATCCATCCATCCATCCATCCCCCCCGATGCAGACGCAGGCTGGAAGCCTGGAGCCGAGTCTGAAGGCGGACTACAGCGACAGCGACCAGGAGTCCAAGAAGAAGAAGAAGAAAGAGCCCAGGGTGACACACGAGGAGTTCGAGACTGTCTTGGACAGGGTGGACCACCTGGAGGTCATCGTGGCCAAGATCATCGTCAAGGTGGACAGGCTGAAGGAACACCTCATCACCCTGGAAATTGTGCCAGACACCTGATGGGTTCTAGGAGTAATTTGGCGATTCTCAGTGGCGGCGAACTCGTTTATCGGACGTACCCACGAACAGTCACGAACCTTGGAATCCGTTGCAGATTTAAAGCCATTACAAGGCTTTCGGTGGCGCTGGTTTGTCTCCAAGACGACCTTCCGAACGGACGGTTGGAGGGGGGTGATAGTGTTGTGAGTTGTTGCTGGTGATGGTTTCTGTGTGTGGTGAGAGTATTGTTGTTGTGTTTGGGTAGTGGTTTAGTGGTGGTGGTGGTGGTCGGTGGTAGTTGTGTGTATTACGTAGTGACTCTTGGTATCTTCCGTTACCATGTTGTCGGAGCCGCGTGGGGGTTGGTGAATAGCTGGGGTGTTGGAGGGGTGTTGGCGTCCGTGGCGAGTGGCTGCCCGGGTGGTTGGCTGAGGAGGAGGGAGGAGGACGACGATTGACGACGGGGTGGTGACAGTGGGTGGGATACGTGGTAGGGGATGGTGGAGGCTAGTGGTGGTTGTTGGAGGGGTGATGATCAAGTGGTAGTGCGGGGTAATGGTTGATGGAAATATCCGGTTCGTGGCAGCGACCGGTGAGGGGTGTACGGTGGTGGAAGCAGTGTTGGAGATGGTGATGGTGGTGGTGACGGTGGTGACGGGTGGTAGCGGTGATAGTGGTGGTGGTGATGGTGATGTTGGCTGTGGTGGGGGTGGCAGTGGTGGAGATGGTGATGGTGGTAGAGATGGTGGTGACAGTGGTGGTGGTGGTGGTAGTGGTGATGATGGTGGTGGAGGTGATGGTAATGATGGTGGTGGAGGTGGTGGTGATGATGGTGGTGGAGGTGGTGGAGGTGGTGGCGGTTGTGGTGGCGGCGGCGGCGGTGGCGGTTGTGGTGAAGGTGAGGGTGGTGGTGGTTGTGTGGTGATGGTGGAGGTGGTGGTTATGATACTAAATAAGATCCGTAGGTGCAAAATATGTAGCTTATCTCTGCAGAATAGATTTTCCCACAGTTTGAATGTAATCTATTTCTCTGTGTCGACATGTGTTGCTTGGAGTTCACTGTACCAGATATCGACCAGAGAAGTAAGCAGATTATGATAATAGCATTATTGATAAAATCTCGCT